>LPNX010100716.1:436372-453828 GCA_001517045.1 Pseudotsuga menziesii | reverse complement strand
TGATGTTAAACTGAATGAGTTACTTAGGAGTTTGAAATTTAACCATAAACAACCATAGATGACAAGATAAAAAATGAGCGAACGAAAGCACAATGCTGAGACACAATATATATATATATATATAGAAAGAGAATATCCAGTGCCCTAAAATGGAGTCATAAAATAATCAATGTACTTGCATGTGATCGGAGTGAATGTTTTGTGATTTCCTCTTGGTATGTTTTAAGTTAATGTGAAATATGAGTTGATTAAAATTAAGTGAGGGGGGGACTCCAGATATACCCGAGAGTACTTGGACTATGTCCAAAACTAAACCTTCACGGCTACCCACAAGGAATATGTGGGTTGAATGGAGTCTCTGAGACTGTTGTTCATAATGCACCCAAAGGTGTAACAGAGATTGGTGCCTTGAGGTCACTTTTCAGGAATTCCCACTACCTTTGGGTATTTTTCCACCACTTACGGTTTGATCAAGGTGTTGTATTTTTGCCTGATGGTGCTTGATTGGGGAAGGTGAAGCCTAATTAAACTAGTCACTCACGTTGCTTTTGATGCAGCTTGACTGATCGGATGAACCGTAGCCAAGTACAGAGCATACACACCGGAGTCATGTCAATTTTAGAGAGTTTTAAAGGATGTGTTTTCTTAGAAAGAAAAACCCTCCAGGAACCTCTTTCGATCCAAGTGGACCTCAATCGGGGAATCAAGGAGGGGGTTTATTTTAGAACAATTAATTACATAAATTAATGATAAGAAGCAAGCATAAACAAATCACAAGTTTTCTAATCATTCCTACCACACATCTATTTCCCTTGCGGGTCAATCGAGAAGTAGTGGGGTAAGTATTCAAGTTAATTTGATAATGAAATGTGGAATATATGATAAAGTAATCAAAGAATGTTGTTTTTGCATGACTAAACGATCCCAAATACACTTTCGAACAGCAGCTTCTCTTCTTTCTATTATGCTTTCTAAAATATAGTGAGCATGTTAGAATGAAATATGCCCAAAAGCACTTTGAAATTACCTTTGGGTCAGCCTACTTTAAACCAAACAAAACTGAGTTAAAACTAGCTAAAACAGTGAAAAAGGAACCAAGGAAGGAAAGCTTTCCTTGGGATCTTGGTTTTCTGTTTGGGAAGCCAATTAGAAATGCACTGATTTCTAGATTTAATATTTTTAAAATAGAAACAGAACTCTAACACATGCAACCTATGGATTTTCTTTAAATTTCCATGCAAAACGGACGATTTCCCTGAACTAGATCTAGAATTCTTAATGAGACCTTTTAGAAATGAGATCTAGATTATGAGCTTTGAAATAATAGATCTATGTAACTTTTACTTTAATATGACAGATCTAAATGATAAAAAATCTTGTAACCAAAGTAACTAGGTAAGATTTGGATTTTTATAAGGAGGAAGAGATATAAAGAGTGCTGGAAGCCTTGAATATCAACCGTGGAGCTTTCCGGTGGAATGTCAAGGGACTATGCCTTTGAGAAAGTTTTGGAGAAAGTGAGGAAGCAAGCTAGATCAGCACCCTCTCCAAGCTAAGAACCTGCAACTGAATCCAAAGACTTTCCAAAATGCTTGTGAGATTCGGTTAATACATAAACAAAGATTTCAGAATAGCATGCATATAAACTTATAAAATATGTTGAATCTAGATCTCTAAACATGCATCAAAAGGAAATAGATGGCCGATAAACTTATATCAATCTTTTGCAATGAATCCACAAACAATAAAAAAATTATGAACATACATACAGGTTACCTCAGTAAAACATGGCAATGCTCATCCACACACACAATAACATGATGCCATCTTCCCTCCAAATATTCTCTTTATTTAAAGTGAACAATAACAATAGTACAATAGCAATAGAACCTCAATCCCTAGTTCTAACTAGCTTGGAAGATGTCATATGTGCTTTATTTATAGCAAAAACAGGAGATCTATCCTAGGGGGTGCAAATTCAAAGGAGAGAGAGACTGCAGCTACATGTGGAGTGAATCTGAGCCTGATCCGAGTCTCATTGAGTGCAACTATCAATCGGAGAGTTGATCTGACTGACACCTCAACCTGCTGACTGAAGCATCCACCAAAACTCATCCAGATGAGCCCACACGTGTGGAGGAGAGAGGGAGGGTGCAATTCCCAAGATTGCATGCATTAATGTACACTCTGTTCAATCCATATCAGCTCCTTCTATCATGGAATGGTTAGATCCAGTCAATCCCAAGCCTATAAGACTAATTTCAGTCAAATCAAAGCAAATCCCAATGATTTAGGATTTGGGGTTTTCTCCATTATTTAATTTATTTATTAATTAAATAATCAATATTTGATTTTTAGGGATTTTTGACCTGAGTGATGGACAAATCACTCAAAACTTAGAAAAAGTGGGTCTATGGGCTTACATGGTTCTCTTAGCTTGAAAATGAGCACTCCCATGACTGAAACTGACTTCTGAGCCCACTTTTATTACAAGACCAATTTTTCCATTTAAACTATTAAAAAATAGCCTAAGTTTTGGAAAAATTAAAACTTAAAAAATTAAAAACAATTAAAACCTAAGGGGACTTAGACATGTTCATATGACTCGACCATGATTCCTAGCATGTTTATACATTGACACATAGACTCTAATAACCTCAATAGGCCTAAATGCAAAGTAGACCACCCCAACTTTGGAGGTATTGAGTGAAACTCAGAAATTATCAGTCGTTTATTCAACAACCAATAATAAACAAGGGAAAAAACACTCTAGGCTGATCAAATTGACAAATAAAGTCTAAGAGACTGAGTCTTTTACAGACACTATCATGCTAGAAAATTTTATTACAACTCCCCCACGGGGTATGAACATGTGATATAGTACAACAAGCACTTCCCAAAAGCAATTCGGAAGGTATTTTGAAGCTTGAACAAATCATCTTTGTCTAGTTCACTAGGCTCACTTGATAAAAAACCACTAAGTACAACTTAGGTTGTAACACCTTCTTTTGAGATAAAGCCTCCAAAAGGAAACTGTGCCCTCCTTAGTCAATTGTTGCATGAAAATGTTTCTTTTTCTTTTGGCACTTCCCTTATTCCTCTAACTTCTTTATTTTGTCAGTCTCTTGTCACTTTCTAAATCTCCCCCCTGCCAAGTTGACTTGCCCATTGTGCCCCCCTAACATTGCACTTATTTTCCACATATTAAATTGTTCAATAATTAATAATGGCAATAATTAAAATCAAGTACATGCCTTAATAATAATTATTTATCAAAATTTCCCTAGGCCAATTAATTAATGCCATTTAGTCCCCCTAGGTGTTGAGCAAGGTCCACACTTTTGGTGGTCAAAATGTGGGTACATGACAGTCCTCCCCTCCAAATTTTGCTTGTCCTCAAGAAGAAGCACTCCAGAGTGCTACAAATTTGTCCACCATTTTTCATGCTGCAACACTTTGATCATAGTCATTTCTCCAATGACCACCTATGTCAACAAAATTGTTAAACCAGTTAAGGTAAATGAGTATGATTCCTGGATCCCACTTCCTCCTCTGTAAGGATCCAAATGTTACCACCCTTATTGGAAATATGTCACTCCCAAGAATGACAGGGTCCCATGGAAAGACCTGCCCTTTTCCAAACATTAGCAACAACAACATTTGGACATTTTGTTGTGCAAGCTAATTTCTGTCATGAACTATTGCATCCCACATTCTATGAATGCAAAATGATAAATTTTCACATGTATGCATACCCAATCCTTGGATTTTTGAGTACCCAGTTCATCCAATGGATTCCATACATTTATCATCATCTCCTCACATAACATGATAATTCTATATGCATCTAAAAACATGCTATAGATTAAAATGAAACTCCTATCAATGTGAGCCAAGCTTGCACACCCTTTAGTGTCCATCTCTATTATTTATATACCCATCCAATCGATGAATGAACATAAATTTTTTCTTGGTGATCCATATAGTATGTGATATCCCATATTCATCATGATGAATTCTTCCACCCATAAAGGTATATCATGAAGTCTTTCTTCCAAGACTTGAATTTCAAACCAAGCTTCACCCATGTAAGAGAGCATGGTGCACCCTTGAATCTTCATTTCATATTTCTCAATAAGTCCTTGGATTTCACCTTGTGCCAGATTTCTTCTTGCATGCTTAGATGACTTCAACCTGCCATGAGAGCAAGATGGACATTTCTTATTGGGTGATTCAAAATATGCCATCTAATGGTACACCCAAACCATAGAGGCATGATAATAGGGGATGTATGGTGGCTGCATAATACTTCTTGGTTTCTACACCCATGTCAAGGAAATTTCAGGTAGAACAAAAACTTTATGGCATGAAAAAAGAATAATTTTGCCTCCCAAGGACTCCATTTCAGTGAGGCATCTATCCACCCATTTAATTCAAGGATAATCACTTCAGTTTTCTGATTTGCATGGGATGTAATCAGCCACATATTCTAAAGTTAAGGTTACTTTCAACATAGGAAGCTCATGGGGTCCTTCTTCCATAGCATGCCTCAAAATAAATTCTTTACATTCATAAGCTAGGCTTGTGCAACTTTGGGCTTCCATTTACACTATGTTCTCGCTTATCCAATATTTGAAAAAATAAGTGTATGTGATTGCTTCTCTGAATGGTATATCTTCCTGAGGGTACTTCTGCAATGAGACAAGTGACTGATCAGTATATTCTATGGTATCTTCCTTCACCAAAACTTGCAAATATGAACTTTTATCATGCCCATACTCCACCAGAGATTCCTCTGTTATGCCCAAAACATTTACTTCCATGCAACATGAAAGGTGTGACATCTTCAAATCCTTTTAAAGGTGATAGATATGTAACTTTGACTCTCGAAGGGATCTTTGTGTGCTCTTCAATGAGTTACTGGTGATCTCCTACTCATGAGTGAGCCTATAATATTCTTCTTCCTCCTTCTTGAGTGCACTATGGTAAATCTCAGCCATCATGAGGAGATGATCTCTGTCAGATAGTAGGTTTACATAGATCTCCTTCATCTTTTCCATGCCTTATTTTAGTGCTATGCACTCCTCCAGAAAGGCTTCTCCTTCCATCTCTCCACAATAAGCTTTCCAACAACATCTTGCCAGCAAGGCATTGATGTCAACAAGGTTTTTTAGGGCTTCCATAAGCTTCTCTTTGTCCTCCTTTAGTGATCCACTCAAATGATGTGACTCACAAATAATATCTTCCACCAAGGTTTCTTCTTATAATAGCTTACATATAGGACCATTTTTCTTGTGGCATGGATCCACAACACAAAACTCATTCTCAACATACAAGTCAACCTTTGAATCTTTTGCAAAATCACTTCCATGATGTGAAGTGGAGGGTATCTCTGAAGGTTGGAATGACATGTGATATGTACAAAAGTTAGAAATAATCTTATGCATTTTCATTTCAGCTTCATCATTCTGCAAGAGAGTCCAAAATTCTGATCTGTGTTCATCCCTTTGCATCATATTTTTCTTCTTCAGATTTCCTAGTTTACACCTAGCTGGTGGGGGCTTGTATTCCACTTCATTAGGCAGTTCATATGATGATATCATATATGATATTTGTTATTCTTTTATATATGATCCAAAATACCCCTTATCATCATTAACAGTATCACCCTCCTCTGCATTGATTATGGGTTCACTAATAGATAAACTAGGAGCAAATTCATCTCCCTCACAATCGTCCTTCATCTTGCAGTCCTCATATGCAAGTGAAGTATTTTCATCCTCCCATGGAATAGACGGTTGCAGGAGTACATGGCTGCTGAAAAAATCATAACTTTTTTATCATCCATGTTTTTCATCTTACAATATTTCCGAAGTGATACTAAGGTGGCCTTCTCCTCCACAAAATTTTCTAGTTCACACCCAAGCGGCGTGGTCTTGTTTTCTTCTTCCTTATGTGGCTCAAAAAGTGATTGTAACTATTATTTGCATTATTATTTTGGATCTGATCCAAAATATGTCTCTTCACCCATGCATGATCCCACATCTCTATCAGTGATCTTCATATCACCCACCAAGAATCTTGCAGTGCATTCAACTTCAACTTCTCCCCTTATGCAACCACCTTGTGGTGATTTGCACTTCACTTCATGGATCTCTGTCTTTGCTTAATTTCTAATATACCTAAAGGAAATTGAGGATTATTCATCAAATTTATCACTAGAAGTTATGTTTGGAAAAAATCCAAACTTCCTCTTACTTATTGGACAAGCAAATGGCTTTGATGAATATTCCTTTTTCCCTTCTCTTTTGGTCACAGATGGCAACCTTCTAGTCTCGACTTCATTGCACACTTCATCAACCATGTGTGAAATCATATTCATGTTTTTCCCATATTAGGGATATCTGAATATATTATGTATCTAAAGAGTGCAGTACTCTCAAAAATACAAGACCTCCCTTATCTCTTCTTTCAAAGCATAGTATTCCATGGAATACTGGAAGGGTTCCTTAGAGTTTCTTCTATTGAACATTTTGCCGTTGATGCTTGTATGTTTTTGACAAATGGATTCATAATAATTTGGGAGATAGAAATAATCCATATCATTCATACTGCATCTACCTGAATTACTACATGAGGTCTCTTCATATGCTTCATCCTTAGATTTCTCAAGCTCTTCTTCTTCTTCATACCTTCTGTTGTATTCTTCATACTGCTCATCAAAATCTTCCTCCGAGTATGACATGGATAGAAATTTTTTCTTCTAATTGAGAGCTTAATTTCCATAGGATGATACAAGGAAATTTCTCTTATACCATTGTAATTCTCCGTATCGTATTTTAGATATATTAACTCTAGACAAAGACTTGGTACAGGAAATTGTCAAACTAGGTGCTAGGAAATTACTAGTTTTGACTAGAAGGACTTGAACTGAAAGAGATTCTTCAAAAAATGAACTCAGAGATTTGATACCACTGTAATATTCCTGATTTTATATACATATCAGAATATTAACTTTCTGCAATTTTATTAAAATTATGAATTAAAACTTGCACTCTATCAATCAATTTTTGGACTAGGCAGATAAGGGTATTTTGCTGAGAAATTTATGAACAGGGAAGCGGGATGAGGGAAGAAACCAAGGAAATTTTTAGGAATGATAAATAATATTCCATAAAACATTTATATGAGTGAAAATTTAGGTTTTATAATCATCTATGATGAAACTTACTCCCATGCTTCTAGGTCACCCAACCGTGAAACTAGGAAGAGTATTTCACATCCAACAACCAGTGGATTGGGGAAACTTATTTGGATTATTAATAATGTTATAATACATTTATATAAATTTTTATTCATGTTTTAAATAATTCTGTACATTCACAAGGCATATTAAGGGTTGGACTATGAAAACTAGTTATTGCGATTGTCCAACTAGTCAAGATTCAATTCTTTCCAAATGCAGTAAGAGAGGCACTATAATTCGGTTTTAAACATGGGATTTCATAATTATGGTGTTAAATAATGTTTATAATGTAAATTAAAACAAATTGACTTGGTTAGGTACATAAAATGCTTCGAATTGTAAAACTAGTCATTTTAGCAATGAAATCTAGGTAGGGTGTAAAAGATTGATACTAAACTTAGTCAAAACAGATCATAATGTTATGAAAATTGTATATAATGTAAGTAATAACATATCATAAACATTAGGGTCTAAATAATTCTCAAAATATTCATAGAGGTAACCTCTCATAGCACAAATTCAAAAAATATGACTCCGGAGCTTGGAAACCCAAGAAATTCGATCCATGAACCTCACAAACTTTTGGAGTGACCTAAAGGTGGTATGAACCTTATATTTAAAAGTAAATTATACATAATAATATATATCATATCATATTTATATCTAAATCTCCATTACATAGCTCCAAAATTGCTAGAAGATCATAGAATAGAGAGAAGAAGAGAAGAGGAAGGGATGCCACTGATAGGAGGCCTCAAATCTCTCCAAGATGATATGATAATGGAATTAAAGAGACATAAACACCTGCAAAAAAACTCCTTAAATATATGAAATATGCTCCTTAGCTTCAGTAATACCTACAATGAAGATGGGAAGAAGAGGGGAGAAGGGGAACAAGGTACTTGGGGCACAATACCAAAGAGACTGAGGCTCACCACTAAGTATTGAAGCTTAGGCTCCAATAAATAATAAAACATAAATGAACCAAACTGAGTAATAGAGATCCCCCTTTGTTTTAATAAACTTCTGGTGACTTGTTTAGCAGGTAGGTGACCTGTGAGAGAAAGTCATCCACAAAGAAACCCTAACCCTAGCAACATATGCGCCCTCCTTGAGTAATTGGCAAGTAGGGAACCTTGTCAGTTCTTTCCCTGTCCATAGAATTCATCAAACTTGGAAACTATGCTATCCTTAGGCCTAGAGTTGTTGCTTTTGTCAGTGCCAACTTTTTCTTCCTTTCTTGCTTTTGTGTTGAGCCTCCAAAAACAAAACTCCACCCTCCTTAGTCAATTGTTTCCTTCTTTTCCATATGACTGATCTTTATGACTTTCCTTCTTTTGAGACTGAGCCTCCAAAAGGAAACTATACCCTCCTTAGTCAATCGTTTCCTACTTTTCTTATGAAAACTTTTATTTTGCTTTTGTCTCTTTCCTTATTCCTCTAATTGCTCGATTTTGTCAATCTCTTGTCACTTTTTAAATCTCCTCCTTGGCAAGTTGACTTGCCCATTGTGCCCCCCCTGACATGGGACTTATTTTAGACATATTAAATTGCTCAATAATTAATAATGACAATAATTAAAATCAATTACATGCCTTAATAATAATTATTTAACAAAATTTCCCTGGGCTAATTAATTATTGCCACTTAGTCCCCCTAGGTGTTTAGCCAGGTCCACACTTTTGGTGGTAAAAATGTGGGGACATGACATTACCCTAATAAACCATAAAATAAAGTTGAGTACACTTAGAGTAGGTTACCAAAGGTCATGTGATCACATAAAAATAAAACAATAAAAGTAATAAGGTTAAGTCATCATACCAAAGGTGGTCAAGGTACCACACACAATATGGGCACTAGGACCAAGTAAAAGGTGAAGGACCATAAGTTATCCAAAGGGGTTACACAAATACGATAATGAAATCCCAATGCCCACAATACCAAGGTGTACCATAAATTTGGAAAAACAACCCCTTTTATCCATAGGACCTACGAGAGCAATGAATTTAATATTTTCTCTCTCTCAAGGTATATTTTCACATATATTTTTATCATCACTATACAAGAATAAGTAAATAACAAAGCTACATCTAGAAAAGTACAGTTGTAATAATTTCAAACATAATTTCCATCTCTTTCATCTTTAACACTCCACCAGTCACTGCGTTAAAGTTGGTCCTTGAGATGAGTTATCACTTGCAATGTACATAACATAAACCAAAACAAAATTCGATCAAGTTTAACTAATGAACATTAATTAAAGAACAATAGTAATGCTAGATAGATCTGGTTTGTATATGCCTTATACTCAGAGATTATGAGTCATATCTTCTCAATGTAAGGAAAAGATGTCAGAATACATACCTTGAGAGAGAGAGATAGTAAGAGTGTTGATGGTTTAGCTTCACATTTCACGGTTTCAACTCACTGGTTGGAGATTAGGGTTCACATTTCATGATTGCAACTCACTAGTTGGAGATCACAGTTCACAACACAAGTCTAACAACCCTATAAGAGGTACCATATGACATTTGGTACCCTAATTGAAGTGTACTCAACTTTACATCATCAAAAACCCTATGTTGCATCCAATAAAGATCAAGTCTATACTTCTTCCATGCTAAGATACACCAAGAGTGAAGTTATGAATATAATATATAAATTTGGCAAGTCTTCTAGAATGGTCACTTAGGAAACCCTAGGTTTTAGGATGGTTACCATAATAAAAAATAAAATAAAGTTGAGTACACTTAGAGTAGCATACCAAAGGTCATGTGGTCTCATAAAAATAAAACAATAAAAGTAATAAGGTTAAGTCATCATACCAAAGGTGGTCAATGTACCACACACAATAAGGGTGCTAGGACCAAGTAGAATATGAAGGACCATAAGTCAACCAAAGGGGTTAGAACAAGACAGTAAGCCAACCCCCATACCCACAAGACCAATTTGTACCATGAAGGTGGAGGAAAAACCCCTTTTACCCATAGGACCTACCAAACTAATGACTTTAATATCTTGTCTCTCAAGGTATATTGTCACATATATTTTTATCATCATTGTATAAGCAAAAGTAAATAACAAATCTACACCCAGAAAAGTACATCTATAATAAATTCAAACATAATTTCCATATCTTCCAACTTTAACACTTCACTGGTCATTGAGATGAGTTATCAATTGCAATGTATAGATCATAAATTGTAACAAAATTATGTCAAGCTTAACTAATGAACATTAATTAAAGAACAATAGTAATTCTAGATAGATATGGTTTGGATCTACCTTATACTCAAACATTTTGAGTTAGCTCTTGTCACTCTAAGGAAAAGATGTCAGAATACATGCCGAGAGAGAGAGAGAGAGAGTGCTTATTTCACTGTTGCAGCTCATTGGTTGGAGATCACGATTCACATTTCATGGTTATAGCTCAATGGTTGTAGATCGTGGTTCACAACACAAGTATAACATCCTTAGAAGAGGTACCATATGACCTTTGGTACCCTACTTTAAGTGCACTCAACTTTACAACAACAATAACCCTTTGTTGCCTCCAACAAAGATCAGATCTATACTTATTTCATGCCAAGATACTCCAAGAGTGAAGTTATGAATATAATATATAAATTTGTCAAGTCTTCTAGAATGGTCACTTAGGGCACCCTAGGTTTTATGGTGGTTACCATAATAAAACATAAAATATATTTGAGTACACTTAGAGCAGGGTACCAAAGGTCATGTGATCACATAAAAATAAAACAATAAAATTAATAAGGTTAAGTTATCATACCAAAGGTGGTCAAGGTACCACACACGATAAGGGCTCTAGGACCAAGTAGAAGATGAAGGCCCATAAGTCAAGAAAAGGGGCCATAAGAAGATGGTAAGGAAACCCCCATACCCACAAGACCAAGGTGTACCGTAAAGGTGGAGAAAGAACCCCCTTTACCCATAGGACCAACAAGACAAATGACTTTAATATTTTATCTCTATCAAGGTATACTATCAGATATATTTTTATCACCATTGTATAAGAAGAAGTAAATAACAAAGCTACATCTAGAATTGTAATGTTGTAATAAATTCAAACATAATTTTCATCTCTTTCAACTTTATAAAATTGAATTCTATTAAGTTAATAATAAGAAGATGATTTCACAATAAGTGTGCTCTTCTTTGAATATTTTATATAAAAAATAACACATAAATACATATGATCCTCAAATTCATTAAAAAAATAAATTTTATGTATAACTTGAACAAACTTATCATAATTGTCGACAAAAGCAAAATTCTTCAAGACTTTTTACCAAAAGAGAATAGTATTGTATGCACATAATAATCAAATGAGGTCTCTATTGATCAAATTTTAAAGTCAGAAATCCATTATTAACTTAAAAAAAACCATCAAACAATCCATATAAACCATTTCTAGACACTTTGTAGCATTTCTATTGGTGGATAAAACTAGTCAAACCTCTCATATGCTGCTGGCTGATTTGCTACTGTCCTTTGGGTGTAAGAATGTATACAGAGGTCACTTCATATGATATTATTTTTGAATGTCGTGTCAAGTATTCTCTTAATTTGAATTCCAAGAATATTAAATAGTTGATTCCTATCGTTTTATTTGTGGAAGACTTCAAGTAATGTTGCCCTAAGAAAATTGACTAAAGTATTGGAAGATTAGTCTAAGTTGCCATAAGAAAATTGACTAAAGTATTGGAATATTAGTCTAAGTTGCCATAAGAAAATTCCCTCCATATATCATAGGTTAATGATAAGAATAATATGTGAGTATAAGGCTATAGCTTGTTCAATTGTTTATCCAACCATGGTCTCAATTTTCCTAAAGAGTGTTTGAAGACAAAGTTATAGGTCTGCCAAGATGGGGTTTCAGGTTGTTTTGCTCAGTTCAGTAAAATGCACGCCTAGGTCAGAGGATGTTGAGTCTGAAGGTGAAACTAGTTTTGTTGTGCTCAGTTAGATGTCTTACATCATTTGGTATCATTGGTTCATTATTTTGGCGAAGTTAAAAATCCACCGTAGGGATGGCACAATTTGACTAATTATAAAATCTGCTACTAAAATTGGCTAAGTGGCCTCAGGAAAATTTACGCCATCCTCTCTATTTGAAGGATTAAATTATTCTGAGGATATATGAATCTAGAATGTATATCTGTGCATCTAAACATATGATTAGTTTGTCCAAAACGTCTTTAACGGTGAAGTTATAGGTCTGCCAAAATGGGGTTTTAGGAAATTGACTAAAGTATTGGAAAATTAGTCTAAGTTTCCCTAATAAAATGCACTCCATATCTCATAGGTTAATGATAAAAATAATCAGTGAGTATCAGGATATAACTTGTTGAAGTGTTTATTTGAACATGGTCTCATTTTTCCTATAGAGTCCTTGAATGAAAATTTATAGGTATGCCAAGAAGGGGTTTTAGGTTGTTTTGCTCAGTTCAGTGAAATGCACGCCTAGGTAAGAGGATGTTGAATATGAGGGTGAAACCAGTTTTGTTGTGCTCAGTTATATGTCTTACATAATCTAGTATCATTGCTTCATTATTCTGTTGAAGTAAAAAATACACCCTAGAGATGGTACAATTTGACTAAGACGTATAATATCTGCCGCTAAAACTGGCTAAGTGGCATTAGGAAAATGCACGCCATCCTCTCTATTTGAAGGATTAATTTATTCTGAGGATATATGACACTAGAATTTTTATCTCTGCATCTAACTATATTATTAGTTTTTCCAGATAGTCTCTAAGGGTGATGACTATAACTCTTATCCTTATACCATAATCTAAGGCATAAAAACCAATGTTAGTGTGTTAAACCTTAGCAATAATGAATGCCATTTGATAATGTATGATATGTAATGTCCCATTCTTGGAAGTTTTATAAAAATACCAATTCTTAAATTATTTCACAATGTACTCAAATTCAACTTCTTATAACTCTAGTTAAATGGATTAAATTGATCCCAAAATTCCTCCAATTGCTTTCAAACTTGGTGAGGAAGGTATTGAGGGGTTATGGGACATATGAGCACATATATAAGACATATAATCAACTTATATACCCAAACATGGTCTTCAATTTTCAAGTGAAGAAGTATCAGGACAAGACTAGTCAATTTGGGAGGTGGAAATCCCCCCTGGGTATTGGAACAAATCTCTTCCAAGCACTATACAACCTTCACTAATGGTGGGTATGATACTTGGATATGTTATAATAAATTAATTAAAGTATATTTTCAGCATCATATGTGTTTTTGGGGTCAAATAGGTATTCAAGATAACTCCATGAATTTACTAGTAGTTTTGAGGTTCCAACCCCCAATGGTAGATGACTCCAAATAGCTCCAAATGATCTTGAATTGTACTAGAAGGTGTATGAGTGATATAATAACTTAATTATAATGTTCAATGATGTATTATGGCCTTACAATTACTTCTGAAAGTCTATATAAAATTCTGAATAAGATATATTCTTTAACTAGCAATTTTGGGGCTCAAATACCCCTTGGGCAATTGCCAGAATGGCCTCCCAAATGTATAGAAAAAAAATAGAATTCTCAAATTGAGGTAGGAGATATGTAGAGGACATAAAAATGGACTCATATTCTGAACCAATCGAACTCCCATGGTTATTATCACTTCCTTCAATCCGATATATAAAAACTAGTTTTGAACCCTTGGGTAAATGAGATGCAATTTAATCCAATGGTTATGCAATTCGAACCAATGGCCAAAAAATCTAATTTAATAACTATGAAACATAAAATATTATTCAGTGACATTCCATTCATGCATGAATAATCAATAGTTTACACAGCCATTCAAATCTACCAATATTATAAGTGTTTGCAACAAGGAAGTGGGAAATGGCACTGTTTCTTTATTACAGATCAATAATACATAAAATATATTGGAATTTAAACCTGATAGATTTATAAACAGAGAGAGAATATTATTTACATAAGAATAAAAAATTCTGGAGCAATATGAGCTCCCTCAAAAAGATAAATGGCTCACCAAGTGCACATCACTCCACTGGGCTGAAATACGGTGAAAGAATGTGAGATGGGAGTGGGAATGAGATGAATCCTGAAGTGTCCACGAGCTACTGTAGCTGCAACTGTATATTATAACTTCATTGAATCTCCTTTAAATACCTAAGTGGCCTCTCCAATCACCAATTAGGATGGGAATCTTTCACTCTCGAAATTGGCTCAAGCATGAACTAGTCACTCACTAGCTCTCTCTCTTCACAACAACAAATTTCACAACTGATCAAAAAGCCCTGTTATCTCCTCAAATAAATTAGTCAAATTTATTTTATTAAGAGGTAGAAATTCATTAGAAAAAAACTTTATTAAAATTTTTCAGGCTCATTTTAATGAGTTTTAACTTGTAAATATTTAAAAAAAAACTTTGGAGTTAGTATTTATTTCAAAAAACTCAAAACACAGGTTCTCATGGCTAAGCATTGTTTCAAAATGGTCTCTAAGCCACCAAAAGCGGACTTTCAGTAGCTAAGACCGAAATTTCAGGGTGCTCCAAGCCACCGACATTCACGTTTTTACTATGAAAAGTCATCATTTTCAAATGATGATTCTAAGCGACTGGAGAATCATTTTGCAAAACGGTCAAATTTTTTTGTACCTAACATGTCAGAAAACAATAACCTCTCTCAATTTTCTGACAAGTGTCACATATTGGGAGAATAAAATCCATCTCTGAGGCCTAATGTTTGGATCTCAGAATTTCCCTGTTTGACACATGTTTTTGAAATACATATGTCAGGAAATGAAAATGAATATCAAATAACTAAGAGTGGTTTTTTCTTATAAGAAACAAATATACAAAAACCTCTCTCAGTTTTCCAAATTATGTTTTTATTTGAGAGATATAGGTCAATATCAAAGAAGCATATTTCCAGAAATTTCTGCATTTTCCAGCCACCTCACAAATTCAGATCCGAGATAGGAAAAGAGGTTACCAGATCCATCTTTTGAGGATCTTGAAACTGATTTGTAAAGATTATTTAAGATCATTGAAGAATTATTGTAAGAGGTTCTACCTTGGAGACTTTTCATACTTTTAATCTCAGACTTATCATTTTTTCAGTAATATAAGCTTCTTTTGCCATTTATGTTCATTTTTTATCTTCTACCTTTCTGTACTTGCAATTGAATGTTTATTTCAGGTCTGTTCTATTTGTCTAATGCTAGAGAGCTATCATCCTATCTTTTTATTGATGATTTGAATAGAAGGTATCATTTACTTATTATGATGAGCCATTCATATATGATTTGTGTATGAGTCTGCTAGCATAATAAGAATTCTACATACATCTACCTTTTATAAACTCTCCGAACAACAGTGACTAAAATCCTTATCTATCTAAGTGTGTTTATGCATGTTTTGAGTGAGCGATTTTTCATTAAGTCATCCAACTTGATCCATATTATCCATCATTGAGAAAATAACTAAGTTACCAGGCATCTTCGAGCTACAACCTAGAAGAGTTTCCTGGAGAGCTAACAAATTGACGTTGTTGCTAGGGAGAGGACATTGAAGCTTAGCTTCCCTGGGAGACGACATAGTTCCAGATTTGATGATAGACAAATCCTAGATATTATTTTGGTTGTAATCATCTATTTGGCGAATCCATGAAAGATGAATTTAGTGGTGACTCCACAATATTCAGATGTCAAAAGTGTTTGCTACTCTTTTGGCTTGAAGGTTTGCATCTCTCAACTTCTCTTCAGTTCCTGGTTTCCCACATCCTGTACCTAATATGTCAGAATGGGGAGATTTTCTGCCTATCTTCAAAGAGATTAAAGAAGACAATCCTGTAGAACACCTCCTCAAGTTTCATGAATGCATGGATCTATTAGATTTGCAGCATGAGGATTTTTGTATGAAGATGTTCATGTATTCATTGTATGGTGATGCACGTCAGTGGTATTTTTCTTTACCTCCTTCTAGCATTTCATCACTGAAGGATTTTCACAGAGCATTCATTGATCACTGCAAAAGGTATTTTTCAGATAAGTTTGTATTTGGTAATTGCTGTGATGAATATGAATTACATCATAAGGTTGAAGATGTAAATGGAGATGGTTCTCCCTCACGATATGTAGCATCCTTTCAATGATCTTAAAGATGATGTACTTTCCCATCAACATGAACTAGAAAGGGATAATAAAGGATCTGGATGTTCTTATATTAACATTATTTCTGACTTTCATCAATATGAAGAATATGCTGAAATAGGGGACATTTCTTTTTGTGATCGATATATTAGTGATCGTCAGGATGATAATCACAGTATAGATGCTTTTGACATTGTATCAAATGCATCTGCTAACTTATGGTGTCAAGAAGGTCAATTTGTCCCCTTTGAAAATCCGAAAGATAATGAACAGGTTTTTATATCAGCATGTAACAGATTTGAATCTACAGCAGATTCTAAAGGTAGTCCATAGTTTTAAGATTTACAGATCAAGGGAAGCTGTAGTTATTATGAGAAACATGATTTTCAAGAATCATCTAATCTTCAGCTAGAGCATCAGGAGGGCTCTCTTTCTCCTTATGAACATGATATTTTAAATTTAGATGAGAAAGGTGATTATGATGAGGAGCCAACTGATATTTTTCCAAATCTTTTTCAAGATCCAGTTGCTGATAATCTCATGCAAGAATATTCATCCCTATCATTAGAATTTTATCATGATGTTACCATATTTGACAAATACAGTGATGAAGAAGAATATTTTAAGGTTTGTGAAGATTTGTCCACTTGTGGAATTTCATCTAGTTCTACTTTTCAGCAGAGAGATGATCAGAAATGTGTGCATCATATGGTTGATGATAGTTATGAATTTGTAGATCAAAATATCAGTGATATATCTTGCAAAGAAATTGTCAGCGGTAATAGGCCAGCATATCATCATGATGAATTCAAATTACAGAGATATGGTGAAAGAGAGCATAGAGGTTTAGATCAGCAGTTGAGCTTGCATTATTAATTATTGCACATGATCTAGGAACTAGGAATCAAAATCATCAAAGAATAATTGACAAATACTCATGAATTGGAAAATAACTAGAATACCAAATAGGTTTCCTCTCTGTATATTATATAAACAATAAAGGATTACAATACCATGCATGAGCAACGACTTAAA
>LPNX010100716.1:357088-436059 GCA_001517045.1 Pseudotsuga menziesii | reverse complement strand
AGCCTCCTTGACTGTAGGTAGGCATGGGAGTGACTGGGATGATGGTAATTAATGCTCCACTGATGTCAATTAAACTTAGGATAGTGGTTTAACTAGGACAATTTGAATGAAGGAGTGAGTATGAAGGTAAATGTCTCCAACATGCATTTTCCTTTGACGGAGGTTGAATAGTCTACATCCAGCATTGAGATCAGTGAAAGCAATCAGCAGCAACATTTCAGTCTTCAATTGGAACAACTGCTTGAAGAGGTATTATTTTTGATGACCCTATTGCTGATTATCTGGAGTTTATGAGTAGCATAGATGTTAAAATATTCATGTCAGATGAACACTAGTTCTATCATCTGTTTAAACCACATGTATGTTTTTATGGATTCCATTATTTTTCAGGTCAATATCAAGGAGGATATTAGTATATCGTTTTCTCACATAACATCATTGGAAGCATGAGTTCACTTGATAAGAGGCAGTACAGTTGGTTAGTCTAGGGATAGGTAGAAGAATAATATTTTCATATGAGCAGATAGATTATGTTCAGTTCTTGTTTTCTTGAATAAGTAGAGCAAGCTACAGGCAGGCTACAGGTTTGCAGGGGATCAGTTGTAAAGGCCAGATGACTCCATGCCGAATGGAACACTGGAAGATAGGTTTGAATTTTTGTTTTACAGGAAAGGCATCGGAACTATGGTTCTTGGAACCTTACAGGGAGGATTCCATCCTCGAGTAGGAGCCAGATGTTATCTCCTCAAATAAATTAGTCAAATTTATTTTATTGAGAGGTAGAAAGTCATTAGAAAAAAACTTTATTAAATTTTTTCAGGCTCATTTTAATGAGTTCTAACTTGTAAATATTTTTAAAAAAACTTTGTAGTTAGTATTTATTTCAAACAACTCAAAAAATAGGTTTCTGTGGCTAAGCATTGTTTCAAAATGGTCTCTAAGCCACCAAAAGCGGACTTTTAGTAGCTAAGACAGAAATTTCAGGGTGCTCCAAGCTACCGAAATTGGCATTTTTACTACGAAAAGTCATCATTTTCAAATGATGATTCTAAGCAACTGGAGAATCATTTTGAAAAACGATCAGAGTGTTTTGTTCCTAACATGTAATAGAACAACAAACTCTCTTCATTTTCCTATAGGTGTCACATATTGGGAGAATCAAATCCATCTCTAAACCTTAATTTTTGGATCTTAGAATTTCCCTATTTGACACATGTTTTTGAAATAGAGATGTCGGAAATGAAAACGAATATCAAATAACTGAGAGAGGTTTTTTCTCATAAAAAACCAATATACAAAATAATCTCTCATGTTTCCAAAATATGTTTTTATTTTGGATATACATGTCAATATTGGAGCAACATATTTCCAAAAATTTCTGCATTTTCCAGCCACCACACAAATCCGGATCTGAGATAGGAAAAGAGGTTATTAGATCCATCTTTTGAGGATATTGAAACTGATTTGTAAAGATTATTTAAGCTCATTGAAGAATGATTGTAAGAGGTTCGACCTTGGAGACTTCTCATTCTTGTAATCTCAAACTTCTCATTTTTTCAGTAATATAAGCTTATTTTGCCATTTATGTTCAGATTTAATCTTCTACCTTTCTGTACTTGCACTTGAATGTTTATTTTAGGTTTGTTCTATTTTTCTAATGCCAGATAGCTGTCATATTATCTTTGTATTGATTATTTGAATAGCAAGTATCATTTAATTATTATGATGAGCCATTCATATATGCTTTGTGTATGAGTCTGCTAGCATAATAAGAATTCTACATACATCTACCTTCTATAAACTCTCTGAACAATAGTGGTTAAAAGCCTTATCTATATGAGTGTGTTTATGCATGTTTTGAGTGAGTGATTTTTGATTAAGTCATCCAACTTGATCCATATTACCCATGATTGAGAAAATAACTAATTTACCAGGCATCTTCGAGCTGCAACCTAGAAGAGTTTCCTAGAGAGTTAACAAATTGGTGCTGTTGTCGGGGAGAGGACATTGAAGCTCAACTTCCCTGGGAGACGATATAGTTCCACCTTTGATGATAGACAAAAATTGGATATTATTTTGGTTGTAATCATCTATCTGGCAACTCCATGAAAGACGAATTCAATGGTGACTCCACAATATTCAAATGTCAAAAGCATTTTCTGCTCTTTTGGCTCGAAGGTTTGCACCTCTCAACTTCTCTTCAGTTCCTATTTTCCCACATCCCGTACCTGATATGTCAGAATGGGGATATTTTCTTCCTATATTCGAAGAGAGAAAAGAAGACAATCCTGCAGAACACCTCCTCAAGTTTCATGAATGCATGGATCTATTATATTTTTAGTATGAAGATGTTCATGTATTCATTGTATGGTGATGCACGTCAGTGGTATTTTTATTTACCTCCTTTCAGCATTTCATCATTGAAGTATTTTCACAGAGCATTCACTGATCATTGCAAAAGGTATTTTTCAGATGAGTTTGTATTTGGTAGTTGCTGTGATGAATATGAATTACATCATAAATGAAGATGTAAATGGAGATTGATCTCTCCCTCACAATATACAACAGCCCTTCAATGATCTTCAACATGATGTACTTTCCCATCAACATGAACTAGAAAGGGATAATAAAGGATCTGAATATTTTTCTATTAACATTATTTCTGACTTTCATCAATCTGAAGAATATGCTAAAATAGGGGACATTTCTTTTTGTGATCAATATATTAGTGATCTTCAGGATGATAATCACAGTATAGATGCTTTCTACATTGTATCAAATGCATCTTCTAACTTATGGTGTCAAGAAGGTCAATTTGTCCCCTTTGAAAATCCAAAAGATAATGAACAGATTTTTATATCAGCATGTGACAGATTTGAATCTACAGTAGATTCTAAAGGTAGTCCACATTTTTTCAGATTTGCAAATCAAGGGAAGCTGTAGTTATTATGAGAAACAGGATTTTCAGGAATCATCTAATCTTCAGCTAGAACATCAGGAGGGCCCTCTTTCTCCTTATGAAGATGATATTTTAAATTTAGATGAGAAAGCTTATTATGATGAGGAGCCAACTGATATTTTTCCAAATATTTTTCAAGATCCAGTTGTTGATAATCTCATGCAAGAATATTCATCCCTGTCATTAGAATTTTATCATGATGTTCCCATATTTGACAAATACAGTGATGAAGAAGAATATTTTAGGTTTCTGAAGATTTGTCCACTTGTGGAATTTCATCTAGTTCTACTTTTCAGCAGAGAGATGATCATAAATGTGTGCATCCTGCGGTTCATGATAGTTATGAATTTGTAGATCAAAATCTTAGTGATAATCTACTAAATAGGGCCAACCACATGAAGGAGAAACCTCATCTCATCCCCCCCTCATGTCACTCTCAATTCCCCATAACCCAACAAAATCTATGTACAAAAAAATAATTTATTTGTTTTTTGTCATACTTAAGAAGCAATGTCTCTTAAAACATATGCCAACATACAAGAAAATGACAATGCCAACATACAAGAAAATGAAAAAAAGCTTAAAATACCTCATTATATATAGAGTAGAGAATATATATTAAGGAATACTTCATACACTTAATGAAATTCATCATCTTCTTCATCCAAGTCGTCATCTGTATCATCCGATCTAGATTCAACATTGTATGGATTGGACATATCATCATCATAATCATCTGTATCAGTTTTGATCATCATGTCATCATCGATATTGTCTTCATGGACATTGTCTACTACATCATATGATTCAACTAATTCTTCATCATATTCCTCTGGAACATGATGCTCTAACTCATGATGACCGTCCTCAACATTGTATTCTTCTTCAATACCCTCTTCATTATCATCCTCCACATTATACTTTATCGACCTTCCCTTGGATTGTGTCTCATGGTAAATGACCAAACCCCTCTACTTGGAACCTCAGAGTAAAATACTTGTTCACATTGGCTTGGAAGAACATAGGGATTCGTTCCTGGCTCAAACAACCTTATATTAACCATGGTAAATACATTATCATGTTCAATACTAGTTCTATAGGGATCACTTCGATTCAATCGTAACCTAAACCATTTGACAATGAACAAAAATAATTTGAAGGAGTTAAAATCACACCAAATAATATATTCCAAATACCCATAGTATCAATTTTATAAGAGTTCTAGATGCATGTCACTTATAGAGGAAACATTGGTCAACTCAAAGATTGTAGTTATCCCACAATCAAAAGTTTTCTTTGTTTCATCCAAATTTTTGATGCAAAATTTATAACCATTGCACCACATAGCCTTATGGTGTTTTACTTGCAACAAGCGATAGACATAAATGTTACATCCTGAATTGATCATGATTAAGTGCATGTTTATGCTATGCGGGAAAAGAAATGAATGTGTACATCAATATATTTGATTTTTTTTTAGTAGTATGGCTAATTAATATGCTTGCATGCTTATATTTTAAACCATATGCTAAATTGATTTCCCTTTCTGTAAGATTGGTATCTCCATTACGATGTGTTGCTTTAACCAATGAAGCCACACCTTACGATGATATTCCATTGCTAGATTTTTCACATCGTTCAATCCATACCTTCATCCAATCAAGATTGTTTGCTATGTATAAATGGAGTGCATCCCACTCATGACCAATTGCTTCATGAAAGTAAAATTACAATTAAGTACAAATGTATATTCACTTAACACATTGTAGGTATACACTTTTAATTGATGCATATTGAATATTAAAAATAATATAAGTATGATATATAAATAAAAAACAATAGTCAAATGTACTATAATCAATCCCCACTAGGTAATAATTACCTTTCACCTTCCTCGATCTACCTTTCCCAATGAGGTACTCCCCTTCGAAATTGTTATTGGATTATGGATCACAAATGCAACCTAAATTGATACTTGATGCTAATATAGGAAGGTATTCATTAATATACATCATGTTTTGGTATACCATATATCCCTCCATCATAGGACCCTATGGACATGCTTGTTGTCTAACCAAGCCCTTCAAAATTTTCATTTGCCTCTCAACCATCCACATGGACATTGAGTGTACTGGTCCACACAATTCAATCTCCTCAACTTGGTGTATGAGGTACTATTCTTATGAATTAAAAAATGTTGGAGGTAGATGCTTTTGCATTTCACACATCAGACACGCAATTTCTATCCTCCAATACTTTATATATTCTTTATGGATTTATTTAGATGACAATCATCTACAAGTGATACAAACAAATCACAAGATTTAACAAAAAGAACATTATTTTACAGAATAATTATAAAAATAAATATCAAATATAAGTTCTACCACGAATTAAACAAACACTTTATGCATGGAATATATCACCGTGCTTACCTCATGTATTTTCCAAGATCATATATAACTTGTTTGACATTGTTGTTGAAGTTTCCTGGGAGGTATAGAGGTAGAACATACTGTAACAATATAAAAATTATTTCATTATTTTTTTTCAAAAATTAGACAAAAAAATACCAATGATAATATGGACGAGAATAAAAAAATATAGCAATATATATATACCATAATAATTACCTTGATGAAGACATGCCAATCATGCATTTTCACCCCCGCAAAATCACCTTTCTTGGTTATGATATTGTTCATGTTCGGACAAAATTCGGTGGGAAATTTAATTTTTCCTATGACTTATTTTACAAAATTGCTTTGCTTATCGTTTAACAACCATGGAAGTGAGTTTATATTAATTTGGACTATGTTTCTATGTAATTGAATGACATCTTTCATTGCATGATTGGCTTCCTGAATGTCATTGCAATTTTTTACAATTTTTTGTTTGTTGCTCCTTAGATCCAATATTTGCCTTAATGTTTCAGCCACATTCTTTCCGATATGCATTGTATCAAACATATGAGCAATTTTAAGTGCTCATAGTACGACAACCTACTGAATTGTTTAGGATAAATTTTCATTCCTCGTGGAATCCCATTAATTCCTTCATGATCACAACGACCATCATGAATCACGGTTTATAATTTTTTTACATAAATCAATGTCAATTACAGTAAAAAACACACAATAAAAAAGAGTAAAAACATTTCATATATGACAATAGATAGACAATTTGATATGTACGTAACTTGACGATTTCTATTATATTGCAACCTCCATAGGTGAGGTGTTATTCTTTGTGGTTTTAATGCAATCTCTTAATTCCCATTGAATAGATGTTTATTAGTACTTCAATAACTATGATTCTTAGAGATGAAGTGCCTATACTCATAAAAAATACCCTTTCGTAAAATTTTTGAACAACAAGATTTGATGTTAGGACCACAAACTAGACATGCAAATTTTCCCTTTGTTTGAAGAGCTACATAAAGAGTCGATGGATTAACATTGTCAATTATAATTATATAAAATGAATGGATTATTTGAAACAACATGCATGCATAATATATCAACATCATAAAAATTAAATAGTATTAAAGTCGACGTTATAATTACATGCTACAAAAATGGGTTAACCCTAGGGAATCATGTATTTTCCATACAAGAATCACATGGAATTGAAATTTCCTTTATCGTATTGGTCTATATACATCATGCATAGTGATGTAATTCGATAGCTTTAGTAGTTCGTTAATAAGAAGCTCGATATATACATTCATATCTTTAACTTGGTACTTACCTGATTGATTTGAACATATAAAATATATAATTATTACAACCATTAAGATATATAAACAATACACAATGGTAAAATACAAAAAATATATGACATTATGCAACAAAATATGACAGGTGAAATGCCACTATATTAAAAAAATTGTTGTAGACACATATCTGGAATAATAATTATCAACATTATGTGCTCCTGCTTTATTGACAACCATGAAGGAATGTTGTTGTTGATAAAAAATAGGCCACCCCGAGTAAATAGAACTCTTTTCTGCATATGGATTGACACCATATGTTTCCAAAGAAATCCTAAAATTACGAGGTTCTTCTTTAAAGTGTAGCCACTTTCCCTCCATATCTCTAAATGCAGAACCATTTGCAAGAATTTGAAGAATGTCATCTTGAATTATATTATGTGTATGTTAATCCATAAATTGTGTTGACACAAA
Organism: Pseudotsuga menziesii; assembly: GCA_001517045.1. Lineage (NCBI taxonomy): Eukaryota > Viridiplantae > Streptophyta > Pinopsida > Pinales > Pinaceae > Pseudotsuga > Pseudotsuga menziesii. Next base: position 428,911 of record LPNX010100716.1, on the reverse strand, counting down.
CCCAACCAATAAACCCAGTTGATAGGGGTTACCACTCTATTGACACCCAAACCACCGTGATATCCCTGAGCACCGACCCAGACAGGTTTTACCCCGTCCAATAACACCTGTAGAGATGATGAAGTCTCACCTGAGATGTACAAGGGAAAGATGATAGAACCATGTTTCCATAGAATAGGAGAGAGGACAATGTGCATCAACTTATCAGTTTAACGGGACATTAACAGATCACATCATAACTGCAGTAAACATATTGATGCGCAAATAGATCCAACATAATAACATCATTTAAAACAAGGAAACATCGCATCATCTACAGATCCATGTCACAAATACACCTTGTATTCATATTTGTATTGCGAAAGAGAGTAAACAGAAAAATAGAAAAGAACACAATGATTGAGGTCAAATTCCATCTTGTCATATTACTTCCGCGCTAAATCACAGATTCTCCAAAATAGTTCATAGATCAACATATCTCAGTTCAGATGCTCCAAATATATTCTTCACAAAGATCGGATTGGCTCCTTCACACTTGCAATTCAACATTTACTTATAGGCTTGCACCTTTACATTCAAGGCCCACTTAGAAAACTCCCTAACTAATTCTTAACTGATTCTACAAAATAATGACCAATATCCACAAAATATGGTCAAAAACTACAAAAGGTGACGCAAAATATGTAAAATATTATATTCTTCACCTTGCACGCCATCTTCCACTTGTGTGGTGTCTTTGAGCTTGCGCAACACTGATGTATCAAAAACCCCTTTCCAACATGCCCCCACCACAATCTTGTGGCTCACCCTCGAGCCACGCTAGCTAAACATGGTGTATTCAGTAATCACCTTGACCTGCAATTTGACTCTGTTAGCTATCTCTTGGCTCACCATTATATTATGTGTGACTGGATGCTTGAACATTTTCTCAGTGATCTCATTTTTACCTTCCTATGCTTCTTGTACTGTAGAAACCGCTTTAATAGAGAGATGCACTCCAATCTCTTAGAACTCATCTAACTGTGTGCTGTGTCATTGTTTCCTTTCTAGTGTCTTCACTACTTGCTACTACAGCTCCTTTAGCTCTAATGACTTGGTGATTTGAACCATTAGTGGCATCACTCTCAATGACGTCTTCAATGTCATTGGCATCCCTTCTACTTCCTGCAATTGTGTGGTCAGTTGTGCCAACTACTGATCCTGCACTACGCTTCCCCAAACTTGCATAGTCGCATCCACCATTGTCTTTTACTCTTTCTCCATCTCGTCGAGCTGTGTCTCCAAATATTCTATGACACTCTTCTACTCTGCTATTCACTCTAGTGGCATGGATGGGTACACCAAAGCCTCCAAAATGCTATTCTCACTCTGCAATCATGTAATAATAGCCCCAAGTTGTTGTTCTCTTTCCACCACATCCAGCTCCACAGTGCTCTCCAATAAATGCTGGCAGGAATCTGCAACTTCCTCCTCCAACTTTACTCGAATGTCCCAAAGATGTGCGTTCTCAACGGCAAGGTGATCTTGTTCCTTCTTTAGCTCTGTGATCTCCTCGGTGCTCTTCACCCTCAACTCATGTTGCTCTTTCTTTACTGCTTTTATTTCCTACACTTTCTCTTCCATAAACTTTTCCTTTTCTTTCTGTAATTCCCCAACCTCTTTCTACACTTTCTCCTCTTTCTCCTGTGACCGCAAGAATCGATCGCTGATTTCTTTCTATCAGTATTCCAACTCCTGGTTGGCAACTCATTGCACATGTACCAACGTCTGTGTGGACACCACGTTGATATCCAATGATATGTCATGCAACTGCTGCAGGGAGGTATTCAAGTCCTCTCTTCCAGCATCAATTGTAGTCGGGGGAATTTGAACTATCCTAACCCGCAGCTCAGTGCTGAATGATGCAAATTCCTGCACAGTCGCACCTTCTGGTGCTCTCTTTGAAACAATATCATATAATGAATCAAGTTTGGTTCTTACCTCCACAAATCCCTCCTACATAGATTTCATAATTTGCTTTGATGCTGCATTTGTTTCATCTACAACCGCCTTGATAAGCCACTGTAAATGCTCTTCCATCCCTTGCATGATGCTACTACTCACACCCTTCTCCATGCGCCTCTTTGTTCTTAACTCTTTAAAGATACATTCTACTTCTGGGTCTATAGGTGTCTTCGACGATTCTTGGTCTTAATCCTTATCACTCTGTTGGTTGTCCTTATGCACGGGATCAATAGGTGCATCCACTTAGGGCCTCATTGATACTTCTTCCAAACTAACTGGTTCCCACCATTCTACAGGCCAATCATTAGCCATCATATCCAACTTTGCATCAGACAATTTGTAAGATGTCGACAACCATTTCTTATCCGGGTCATGCCACGCTTGTACGCAAATGGCATGTGGTCCAATTGTGAACCATGCAATCCTTTTATACTTCACTGTAGATTCCTTAGATAACCAGGGGACTTTCTCATCTGCCTCGTGTAGCACTTCCCAATAGACCCAAAATTGGATCGCACAATCCTCCAATCTTGTAGGTTCCTTGAACCACCAGATATTTTGATAATGTGCACATTTTCACACTTTCACCGCTTTTACATCCATGTCTTGATAATCGGCTGGCTCCATCCAATCCATGAGTGTGATTAAAATCAACAACCAACTATAGGTAAATGTTCGTTCACCCGCATGTACTTCCACCGCATCCTCTGCCAACTGGTCACCAAAAAGAGTGACCAATTCATTTGTACCCCATATGCACACACAATCACCCCCGAGTTACATTAAATTGCGTAATTCTTCCTGACTATTTTTCTTGCTAAAATACTTGCATCTATGCATACTGCCTAGTCATTGATGCTATCAATGCGGTAAGCCTGCCCATCACACTGCAACCTGTATTTCTTCTTTAGCCTCGTTGCAAGTTGCTTATATTTATCCTTTCCTTTGAAATACTGCGAAGGGTTTGTTCCATCCTTTGGCAGCCCCGTGATGTCTGAGATTAAATATGCCATGATTGTGACTGGTGTGTCCAGCCACAAAGTCCCTCCATGAAAACTGGCCAACAGCTGCTTGACACTGGAATTCGCCTCATTCAGCCACCCAAAATGCGACATGTTAATCATCCCTAGTAATCCCGCTTTGTTCATCCCGCTCACCCAATATCATGGAATACGTTCCACTGGGCCACCTTCTAATACTACCATCGACACATATGGATCCTTTGCAACATCCTCCCATGCGAGCAAGTCATGGTCCTTGTACTTCATCTACATCAGCATAGGCATGATATTTGTAGTGCATACCATCCCATGTGGTAGTGCGGGCATCTTTGGTTGGTACTTTTGATTCTTGGTGAGCCTCCGAGGATGCACACTGGGCTGACTGGGAGGTATATACCCAGGAATTTCCTTAACAGACACCCCTGTTTGTGCGGATGACTCTACAACTCCTGAGCTCGATGGCCCCGTCTACGCAGTATCCTCCGCTGCCCTTGTAGATGTTCTGGTATATCTCTTCTATGGCACCAAAGAGATAGGTTTCTAACCCTTCTGCTTCTTCTTCAACACCGATGATGATCCTATCAGCATACTGGTGATTTCTTTCCATATGGTTACCAATATGATTGGTGAATCCCGTTCACTCGAAATCTCTACTATGACTGGGTCACTCTGCATGCCGCACCAATTCCCTACAAAACTTAATAGTCAAATCCCCTCTCTGTACTTATAAATTCACTCAATTCACTCGGATTCACTTGGAAACTCGCTCTGCAACTCTGCAATTCATCTCTAAATCATCATAATGGTGTCTTTCAACCACCTCGAGCCCCTTCTTATAACGTCAAGTCGATCCATACTCATCATTACAAAATCAATGCAATATGCTTTACCTCATCATGACCAAATCATGCATTAAATACTTGAATCCACTGATGATTATGTCAATCCAATGGTCAGATATGCCATCAATGCATGTCTCTTCAACAAGCCTTGCTAGTTAACTGCTTTAACTATCAATATTTATTGTTGATTTGACTATGTTGTAACCCCGTGGCTGTTGCGACATACCTTTCTAATTGCGCTACTGACTTACCTACTTGCACATATACTTCCCCTTGGTGCACCACCCTTTTATCCATCATCCTACCTACTTATTCTTTTTTCATTGAGTAGTGCCTCAAGCATTGCACGATTCTAGGCCCGTCCTATAGGGCTTCAGCCTGCTACTATTTACTGTATTTGGCAACATCGCTCCATCTAACTACTACAATTGAACTGTACCTCATGAAGTAATGGAAATAACAAGATATGGACCTAAGAAATGCATCTGTAACTTACCTGGATGCTTCATGAACTTGCTATCGTACAACAACACCAAGTCTTCGCTCTGAAACTGTTTATTCTTTATATGGATATCATGCCAAGCCTTCTGTCGATCCTTCTCAATGCATTGGTGAAATCCTACAATAAAGCGGTCTTCCTCAAGCTGAACTAAATATTCTAATCATTCCTCTAGTGTTGCTTCATCATCCATTCCCATCGCTACTGCAATGCATAGACTCAGAACAATGTACTCCATAGGTATGACTTCCTCTTTCCCATACACCAACTTGAATGGTGTATGTCCCGTCAATCGCTTGCAAGTCATGCAATATGACCACAAGACTACTGGAATATTCAAGTCCTAGTCATCGTGGTTTTCATTACATACCTTTGCAAGCACATGCTCCAAAATTTTGTTGAATGCCTCCATTGTCCCGTTTGCTTTAGGATGATACAGGGTACTCTACTTATGTTGTATCTATAGCTCCTCCATCAACGTGCTTACTATGCGATTGGTGAAGTGACCCCCTTGGTCTCTCATCAATATCCTTGGACATCCAAAAGGTGTCACAATGTTGTCAAATAAGAACCATCCTGCTTTCGCAGCGGTGAAATCTACGATCAGTGCGGCCTCTGCCCATCGTTTCCAATATTCTATTGATGTGATGATATATCATGCACCATTTCACTTCCCAGGGAGGTTAATTGGTCCCACAAAGTCCATGTCCCATTTATCAAATGGCTGCAATGTCACCTGAGGTACCAACGGCATCTCATCCCTCCTCGATGGTTTTCCGGTTTGTCGATAGACATCGTAGGTCTGCACATAATTTGTTGCATCAGAATGAAGGGTGGGCCACCAAATCCCTACATAAAGCACCTTCCTCGCAGTAGCTCGACCTCCATAGTGTCCCCCAATAGCTCCCACATGTGCCTGCCAAAATATTCCTTTGTTCATGCGGTAGGACACATCACCGCAAAATCTCATATGTTCCTAGTTTATATAGTTGTCCAATGATCAACTAGAAATCTGAGGCCTTAACAATCAACTGCTTCTTCTGACTTTTAGTAAGGTCCTCCGGTGCAGTTCTCATCACCAAAAACTTAATGATTTGATCATAATAATCATCGACCATGTCAACTATGAACAAATGCGCATATGATAATCCATCATCAATGTTTTTTGGTTCTTGACTTGTCTCAATTCAGGAGAAATGATCAGGGCCAACATTCAAGTGACCCGGCTTCACAATTATCTCAAAATCAAACTCCTGAAAGAGAAGTATCCAGTGGCATATCTTCCCCCCCAACACAGGCTTATTAACTAGGTACTTCAAAGTAGAATGGTCTATAAAGATATTGAAATGACCTCCCAATAGGTAATGCCTAAAATTTTGTAGCACATATACCATCGCAATACCTTCCCTTTCTGTGGTCGTATATTTTTTCTCTGCAGATGATAGGTTTCAACTAGCGAAAGCAATCGGGTGATCTAGATCTCCTTATCCTGGTTGCACGAGCACCACTCCCAACATAATAGATGATGCATCCACATGGACATGGAACTCTTTGTTCCAATTAGGGAAAACTAGTATTGGTGCAGAATCCATCTTGGCCTTTAGTGTGTCAAAAAATTTTCCCTCGGTGTCATGATCACAGCATACCCTCATATGAACTTGCGATAATACCCTTTGTTTCCCAACATTGCTCTAAGCATATTTACATTCGTGGGCAGTGAAAAACTCAAAATCAGTGCAATCTTCTCAGGGTCAACCAACAACCCTTGCTTTCAAACAATGTGACCCAACAACATCGCAAAAGGTGCACATAAAATACACTTCTTTGAGTTCAACACGATCTGATGCTGTCGACATCTTTCTAGCATCGGTCACAAGTTTTCTAGATGGTCTCTGATTAATCCATACACTATCCAGTCATCCATATAAACTTGTAATAACTTTTGAATAAAATATTTAAATGCAGTGACAACAACACAGGAAAATATAGTGGCACATTCTTTAGCCCAAAAAGCATCACAGTGTAATGAAAACAACCTCATTCAGTAACAAATGTTTTTTTATGGCAATCCTCTTTTGAGATCTTAATCTGGTGATAGCCAAAAAACCCATATGTGAAAGAATACATCTCTTGACCGCCTACTCCTTCCAGAACTTCATCAGTAAGTGGTGTCAGAAATGGATCATGCATACACGCATCATTCAATTTCCTTAGGTCAACACAGATCCGAACTTCACTCATTTTCTTATCTTGGACTACCATAGGACTGATCCATTTTGATTCCTCAATGGGCTCAATTATTCTAGCATCCAACATCCTATCAAGCTCATCTTTAACCCTTTCCTTTAGCATGGATTCAAGTGATACAACCTCTTCCTTACTGGTTTTACATATGGCTTCAATGGAATTTGCATATACCCTAAATCTCCTAGTACCCCCTTCATATCGAAAAACTTCGTAGGGAACAACTATTGGAATTGATGCAACAAGCCTATGATTTTAGCCATCATTTCTTCATCCTAGTAGTCCCCAACATTTGCAAACTTTGGGTTCTCTTTCGTCCCAATGTTGAACTTTCTGATCTTCAATGGCTGATTCATTGGATCGATCAATACATCTAGTGTTGTGACATTCTGAATTCCTTCTATTTTCAGAATATTGATATTCCATAGATCATCCTCCTCCTTAGTCCCTACAGTCACATTATAACATTCGATCATCGACTGCATCAAACAATGCGCATGCGGATCCACTGGGTATGCGACTGGTACTACCTTTAGAAAAATGTCACGAATAAGCTGTAGCGCATTATGAACATCTATATTGGAATCCATGAAACTGAAGGTGTGAGTGAAGCAAAATGTCAATTCCTCCCATGTAGTGATCTCTCTATGCAACTCAGCTGATAGATACCAAGATCGCGACTTTTGATCCAATGTGTAGGAAAAGGCATGGACCCAGTCATCCTTTGGTTGTGATGCCCAGAAGCTCTGGAACTCAATCATATGATCATTGGGAATTTTTCTTCCATCATATATTCCAGTGTGGTATACTTCTGCATCTCCAAAGTGAACTATCATCAATATTCGACATTGCAACCATCCAGTGATCGAGTTCTCATGGGTCTCCCACCATCGTGCTGAGGTAGCCTTCGACACTTCCTCTAATGCTAGCAACCACTGTGGTTCTGACACCTTATCCTCAAATTCAACAAGAAATGCAGATAAGCTAGGAACTCCTTCATAGATTGGTAATTCAATAGTCTGAGTTGTGACATGGCATAATGGTTGCATAATCAAGCTGCACTTCCTAAGCGACACCTCATGCAAACGTTTCTGCCAGTTCTCTAAAGCATCATCAAAACCAGAAGACGCGGAGATAGCACTGCGCCAACCGAGTTCCTCGTTAGTATTTAGATGTAGTACATAATATTCTGAAATGTTATAAGCATGATCCCATCCTCTAACAAATTCATCTTTCACTGGCTCAATGTACCTACGCCCTTCATTTAGATCCATCAAAGCGATGAATCTGATGTCTTGATTCTCAAATGTCATCACATGCTTATTAAAATTGATTACTGCCATACTATCGTTTGCGCACTCAATCCCCAGCAACGCGAGTTAGGAGCCTCCACCATCAACAAATTCAATCATGTCAAAATAGGCATAGGTATTCATGCCTTCAACTTCCACAACAAGGTGCATAACTCTCCCAATTAGTGTTACTATTTCCTGATTGGCCAGTCACGGCTGCACGAGAGACCAACTCAACGTTGGGCTCCCCATATTTTTCCATGTATGTCTTGTCAAAATAGTAACATCTAATCCTAGATCTAGGATGATTGAATCTACCTCGTATTCCCCAATCCGAATGTTCATGCGCATTTATTTCCCTATCTTTTTCTTATGCAAAGAATTCACCACAGAATCCTTTTGTCCCTTATTTGGGAGATGCAATAGGTTCTCAATCTCAGCAAGAGCATCGGTATCTCTTTCCAGTGACAAGAAACTCTCAAAGAAGTTCCGCAAGGTACCATGTTGTTGTGATCATCCTGCCTCCAAAGTCGAATAAAAAGTAGTGGGAATTTCATAAATGACTTACCAAGATTCCTTCCAATCACATCATGTGCTTTAAGGAATGTGTCCTTCTCAACATCGATATCAAACTGCACCTTCTTCTTCCTAGCTAGCCGAATTTCTGGATGTGTGTTATCTTCTTCAGTCATCGCACTTCCATGAGTGATGACAATGACATCAACATCCTACGTTCTGGGCTCCACTGAGATCGTCGCAACCATTGGTCCTTGATTCTGGTTCAATGGTGAATTCACAGGTTGATTCACGTTCTGACTTGTATTCTGGTTTGGAATAGGAATTTGGTTATGAACTAGAATTTGGTTATGATTCTGTAGTTGGTTCTATACTTGATTTTGGTTCTACAATTGGTTCTGATTCTGCAACTATGGAACATTTTTGGCCCACCACCTCATGATCAGTTGTGGAAATTTCTCAAGAGTGTGATCAATCGCGGTGCAATACATACACAAAGACTACACATGCAATTGTGGGAAATATCTCTAATAGTGTCTCAATACACCATAATTATAACATTGGATAGGTATGCAACCTTGTCCTCCTCCTCAACCAAATCCCCTGCCTCGTCCACCTCGGAATCCTCTGCAAAATACTCCTTGTTTCTAGTACCGTGGTTGAGCAAATTGTTGTTGTGGGGGCTTTGTCTAGTGCTGAACATATTGTGCTGACTGAATGTACTGTGGCTGCTACAGATCCATCTGCATCTGATTATACTGTGGCTATGGAAAAAAATGCTATTGTGGTTGGTGTTGCGGTACAAAATAAGGTTGAGGTGGTGGCTGCACCATCTGCAGTTGCAGCTAGTGTACCACCTGATGATCCTCTCCCTTCACATAGTACGAGTCATATTTTCTTTCCTCGAGTAGGTCATATGCGTGACAATATTTATCTTCATGCACGATAGATCAACAAAATGTGTAGTATAGGTTTTTCGGCTTCGTCACCATTTTCTACATGTACCCGCACTCCTCATGTCAATGCCCGTATACTCGAAAAATGCGGCACCATGGTACATTTCGACAACTTAACGGTTGGACACCCCTAAAAATAGGTAGTTTCATAAATATGGGCAAGTATCCTTAGTATGCTCTTCTACGTGACATGGAGTGCACCATAGATGCTCGCATTGTTCCTTTCCCTTCTTAATGCCTTTTAACTAGTGTCAGTTTCGCTAACTGCATCTGAATTTGATTCATACCGACTACATTTTCTCCAACGGGTGAAGCTTCCAACTTCATGGCAATCTCCAGAGCCTCGCTCTGTGTCACAATATTCTGGTGCATCAGTTGTAGTCTGATATGAGTTAGCAATATTGCAATGAACCATTCGTTATGTTGAATATCACTCATCTCAAAAATGAATCTTGCCATTAGTGTCTTGAATCTTTTATCAAAATCCTAAACAGTCTCATTGGGATACTGCTTAATTTCCTTCAGTTCTGTAATGTACTGTGCTTCAGACTTTGGTTTTCTGAATTCTTCAATAAGTCCTCTCCTGACTTCTGCCAGTGTTTTCGTAGGAGTCCCTAGAGGAACTTAAACAAATTTCTTGTACCAATATAGTGCGCGACCCCGAAGGGTTGTCGCCAATTGGCCCTTCTTAACATCGTCATCAACAATTTGTCTGATAGTACATATTGCCTCACATAGGAACTAGTATTGTTCTATATCCTCAGTCCCATTCCCATGGAACAAAGGTAACTTCATCTAGTTTCCCGCCATTCTTGGCCTTCTTCCTACAGATGATGATCTACTACTGCTATTAGAGTGTTTCTAGCACATTAGACAAGTGGGTGTTGAAATTTTGTTTCTTCCTGATTACGATGTAGTGCACAGAGGTGTGGGTATGTTGCTTCTGGGGGTTGATATTGCCTCTACCCTGGGTGTAGTCTGGGTCTGGTCATGCTCATTGTCATTGTGGGGGCGCTTCATCCTGTGTGGTCTTCCTTCGTGGTCTTGTGTTTTGAATGAAGCAGGACCTTCCCTTGTCTTCTACCTCTCTCCCATTGAAACCTTCCTCCTCCCCTCATAAGACCACTTTCTTCCTTGGCTTCCCTCATAGTCTCATAAAAAATTACACCCATCTACCTCTTATCATTCTGTTCTTCTCCCCCCTTCCTTCTTGGTATCCACAGCCTCCACACATCATAGTTCTACTACTCGAGGTGCATCTTCAGTATGCCTTTTTCACAGACAAGCATGTTAATTAACAATTGCAAAGACAACAGGAACCTACCTTGCGGTCTATTGAAAAAATCCCTTTCTGCTTCACTGTAGGACTTAGTAGTATCAATTGTGAACTCGGTGATGAAGCCTTCCAAGATACTTTCCACCCAGACTTCAATAGCCCGTGATGCCTTGTTGTCATTTTCCTACAATTCCTGGATCAACTTATGGGTCTAGGATGTTGGCTCACCTCCTTGAAAATTTGTCTTGTGATAGGTAAATCGTGTCAACCACTTGTACAATATAATGGGAAATTTAGAGAAAAAATACTGCATGGACCGTCGTGTATGTATCGTGCCAGCCACTTATCCGTCGTTAGTCCATGGTTCTAATTTTCCTTCTCAGCAAATTCTTCTAGCTTCTGGTCAAACCAATCTTGAATTTTTGGTCCCGTTAGATGCCACATATCCTCCCCTCAGTCGTAATAAGATATCAACAATGGAACCATTTGTTGACACAAACCGAGCCAACAAACCCATTCGATAGGGTTTCCCACTCTATCGACACCCAAACCATCATGATCTCCTTGAGCACCGGCCCAGACAGGTTTTACCTCGTCTAAAAACACCCGCAGAGCGGATGAAGTCTTACTCGAGATGTTCAAGGGAGAGATGACAGAACCAAGTTTCTGTGGAATAGGAGAGAGGACAATGTGCATCAACTTATCAGTTTGGCGTGGCATGAACATATCATTTAACTTATGCATTCATGTAACCATTCATTATCATTCTTCAACAGATTGCATCATAATTGCAGTAAACATATTGATGCGCAAATAGATCCAACATAATAACATCATTTAAAACAAGGAAACATCGCATCATATCTAGATCCATGTCACAGATACACCTTGTATTCATATTTGCATTGCGAAAGACAATAAAACAGAAAAATAGAAAATAACACAATGATTCAGGTTAACTTTTGCATTGCGTGCTCTAAATAACACAATCGACAATATTAGTTCAGATGCTCTAAAGATATTCTTCACAAAGATCAAATTGGCTCCTTCACACTTGCAATTCAACATTCACTTATAGGCTTGCACCTTTACATTCAAGGTCCACTTAGACAACTTCCTAACTAATTCTTAATTGATTCTACAAAATAATGACCAGTATCCACAAAATATGGTCGAAAACTACAAAAGTTGACGTGAAATATATAAAATTTTCTATTCTCTGCCTTGTGCACCATCTTCCACTTGCGCGGTGTCTTTGATGTATCGAAAACCCCTTGCCAACAAATTGTGCTATGTTTTTGCACCTGAACAATCGTTGCAAATGTGGAATAATGGGAATAAAATTAAGAACCTTGCAAGGAACCTTTTTTGTTACTTTATTTGTTTGATATCTACTGATATGACATTCTGGAGATTTTGTTTCAAATTCATGTTGTTTATAATATATGATATGGTCATCGGGGCATGCATAAATTGCTTCATACTGCATTCCAATTTCTTTCATGATGACACATAAATACCGATATGTGCGAGGTAAAATATTTGGCGATGGTAACAAAAATTCACCTATGAAGCTACAACAAATTAAAGTAAAAAAATAGTTAATAAAATATATAAATAATATTAATGAAACATGTTTCATCTGTATTAATTTTACTAATGAATTAATAATGAAATTATTAGAGGATCAAAGAAAACCTTTATCACAATCATATGTATGTGATGGAATATATTAAATACCTTAACATCTATGTTACTGATTTGTTTGAAATACCATTCATAACCTCAAGTTCATTATCAACAATATAGCATAGAGAATATTTGTGTTGGAGCCTTCATAAAGGGGTTCGTATCCCTTCTCAAGAAGAGTTAAATCATGAACATCATCCAAGTCATCATTTTCATGATGATGATGATAATTATCCATTCTAACATTAAATGTATCATGGATCAATGTATTTGTACTATCATCTTCAACTATGTCATCAATATGATAATCTTCTTAAATACAATCATTAACTTATTCTTGATTATTCATAGCTCCATGGTCCATCAGTGCTTGTTCTGAAAGCACATTCTCTGGGAGATATGTCGTAGGATGTCTTTCCTTTATAATTACATGAAACCATCAAGATATAGTATTTAATATAATAAATATTAAAATGATACATACATTTACAAAACCAATCAATATAAAGACACATATAACGAAAAAATTACAAATGGACGATAGTCATGTCCCCCCTCAGCATGACCATATTCCCTACAAGGTCTTTTAGTTGTTGTAATATTTATTCTTCTCCTTTTAAAGACCCTACATTGGCTACATGGAAAATATCATTTCCCATCACCCTTTCTTTTCAGTCCATCCCACAATCTAACAAGCAATTCATGATTTTGATCGCGTGGATCAGGAATATTGTTATGTTCTGAAAATTTCGATATAAATATTAACTAGTGATTATCGATTTTAAAAAATTAAGGTCCACACTTCACTATTTTAAATCACAGTAACAATTGAAATAATTGTGGCTTTTTGTATGTAAAACAGTTTGTGCGCAGATTAGAACTTCCACAAACCGTCAGTTGTATAGAAAACATGTCGGAATATCCCTATTATATACTTTCTAAAAATAACTTATCGTCGGTATTTTGCCGAAATTAAGATTTTGACCATTGTAATTTGTCATCGGTAATCCGATGAATGTCGTTAGTAATCTGACGATTGTCGTTGAATATCCGATTAAATTCATTGGTAATATGGAGACACTTGAATATCCGACATAAAGTGGAGTAAATTAAGAAAAAGACAAAAAAAATCGTAATTACCAAGGTGAAATCCGACGATAGGGTCAATTTTGTCAGATGACGTCATATTTTCTCGTCGGATTTCAGGTTCAAATCTTGTTGTGTATGCATTTTATATATTTTGATTATTACATCCTTTGATTTATTTGTTAAGTTTTGACATCCAAACAAATAAGGCTAAAGGGGATATAATTGTATTGGTGTATAATTTTAAAATTATTGAAATTAAATCATGATTTAATAATGAATCTGTGTAGATTCATTTCTGTCAAGTTGCCATAAAAAAATCTACAACATCACCAATTAGGTCAAAAGGAGCTAAAGGTTAATCCTTATGATGATTAAATCCAAAAGGTATTAGTAATTAAATTAACTGAAAAAAGAGAGGAGAAGTTAACTTAAAGCCCTAGTCTAGTTATGTTCACCTTAACTCTAAGTTTTAATCTTAGCAAAATATTGAATCTAACTACAATTTATAGTTTAGTTAAGCATGGAATTAAGATAAGTTTTTAAATTAGTTAAACATTGGAATTTAACTTAAGGTTTTAGTTATTTAAATACTGAGGCAAGTTACAAAATTTGTGCTATTAAGTGGGAACAATTATATTGATTAGTAAATACAATTTAGGTTTTGAATTAATCTAAAGGGTCATCAATAGATGTTTAATGGATCGATAGGGGAAGGACATAGGTAATATGTTATTAGGCAGGTTATTTTCAAAAATATCATATATTGAAATATATATTAGGAGTCGATGGCATGGTATATGTATCTAGGTAGATAGTATATGAAATAATATACAATTCCCTTGTCAATAAGATAAGTAAATCATTTATTTTCGAGTATGTCAATAAGCATAGTATCTCATCTACTCAGTGAAATATATAGAGAATGGATTCCAGATGATTGGTGAATATTTTATTTATCTTATGTATTGTCTGAAATGCCTGCCCCGAGAGCTATGCAATATAATTATTATTTATTATCTATGTTATTGGTTTGCTCATGAATTAGTGTATATGTAGAGATTTGGAGATTGTTTCCTGCTTTGTGAAAATTCCATGTATTTTAATGATTTGGTTTGTGTTACACTAAAATATCATCATGTTGAGCCATGTGTTAACCCTATGCCTCAATCCCTATAGTTCTCTCTACTAAACTGGGTTGATTTGAGGTTGTTCCTACCCATTTTACCCTCTCTAGATAGGTCTTCATTCTTTCCCTTCATGCTAGGTGCGCTGATGGCACTCTTTGTCTTACTAAAAGGTGCACCGACGCTCTGTCTCCTACTGCTAGGTGCATCGGTGGTTTTTTGGGGGAAAATGAAGAAGCTTTGAGTCTCTTCTCGAAGTTGGATGAGGTGGAGGACTTTCCCTACATTCTAGGTGAGGTTGTCATAACCCAAAAATCCGTAAAAATTTAAAAATTTTCAGGTAACATTAAATGTTTGCAGTTGTCATTATATAGGAAATAAGTAGCTGTTAATGGTTACTTTAATCTGTATTAGATTGAAATGGCTATTTGTATGACTCGAGTTACGTACTTACTATATTGTTTTCATAATTTCCGTATTAAAGGATGGCTTTATATACTGTAGTAAAATATATGTTTAAACTTCTATCACTAAGTTTGTTTTACTGTCTTATGACAAGTAGGATGAACTTCAATTGAGATCGGGGCTCACTTAGCTTATAACTAATGCAGTAAAGTGACGCTTCTGTTATAGTTATTTTACAAGTAAGACGTTGTTTCTAGTTTTTCCAGATTGAGAATTATCATCTCCTCAAGCATAGAATAAAATTGCTAGAAAATTATTTTTTTTACAGCTTGAGCCAAGTAAGAGGTATCATTGATTTTATTTGTTTGAAATATTTATAAATGTTAGTAGTAACAAAATATTAATCAACTGGAATAGGTTCAATTATGCTTGTTATCACAGAACTTGTTCATTAAACTTGCATTCTGTGTTTTTCACTTGAATACTTGTATGTAAATCTAGTGGATGCATATTGTGGAACATATATCTTTCCACCATTTAAAGAGTATAGTAATCTAGAGGATCTATGATCCATTTGAAGTGAAAGAAATACTTTAGACCACTAATCACACATGAACACTAGTACTTGGTAAAAATAGTTTATAACTATGCAATACCTACCAAAACTTGAGATTCCTTATTATCATTGTTTTATTAAACATAGGATTAATACCCTTTTTGTTTCAAGGTGAGAATTGTCCTTCAAGGGAGTCTATTCTACAGTTCTTGTATGATATTCTTATATCATATGGTAATTACTAATTAGATCATATTTTAGTGTCCAAAATTTTTAATACCTTGAATAAAATCCTAGCAAGGTATTTTCTAGAGTTATAGCATCTACTTACAAATGATCTTTTTCATTTGTATTTTCCTAAGACTTAATTACATAGTATTGATTACTATGTGAGGAACTTAAATTTCTTATTGTTGGGGCGTGCACCTTAACGGTCCTTAATTTTGGTAACTCTGCGGTTTTTGTGGAAGCTTGTAAGCAGAGTTACGACTCAAAATAGTCTTAGGGGTGTCAGGGTTGAGTCAAAGCCCTCTTTTTTGTAATTGTCCATAAATTTCGGGTGTAAGCCCATGATTTTGTAATAGTGCACTTGTATAAATAGGCACTCATGTAAAGATGTCAAGAGTATCTAATGAGATGAGGATCACATGATGCAAAGAAGTTAGATCTATTTTTGGGTTTTAAGGTCAAGTCCCATCTGTGTGCATGGACGACCTCTGCAGTTGTGTGCGCAGAGGGTTTTTGTAAGAAAGGAACTACAACTAAGTGTGTAGCTTAGAGTTTGTAAGAAAGGAACTACAGCTAAGTGCGTAGTTAGACTTGAAGGACGGATCTGCAGCTGAGTGCATAGATCAGAACTGTTGTTTTGTAAAAAGTTGAATAAAAGCGCAGTTCTGTGGACGTAGCCCCTACCCTGGGGGTGAACCACGTTATATCTTGTGTTCTGTTATTTTCATGCTGTTATGTTTTATGCTTTGATAAGTAGGTGAATGCTAAAGTAAGATAACTATTGAATATTAGCTTCACTGTGAATTCCCAATTAAGGGTTAAGCAAGAAACGTTCTTTTATCTAAACTGCGAAGCTAACTAAGTGAATGTCGAAGCTCTGTTTTGTATAAATATTTGTTGTTAAGGCTAAAGGTATAGTAATATCCCTCTTCTACTTGCAGAAACCTAATTCTGCGGCACCCCATAGCTGTTTCAGGTGAGACTGGAACCTGTTCGCAGGTTGTTGCCGAAAGGGCCAACATTGTGGGTCTTTTTGTTGGTGCGAAGTTAAAGTATAAACCCCGGGTCTACCCTATAGCCCAAAAAATTGGTTCCGTTGCCGGTTGAACTCAGTATCTGCTCAAGATGGATCTATGTCATACCTGGAGGGCTATGTTTTGGAGGCCCTCAGCAAAAGAAATCGATGATTGGATTGAAGAGACTTATCTGAAATTTGCTGAGCAAGAAAATAAGGATCCTCATCTCAACTCAGATGACTTTTTGCAAAGGTACATTTTTACTAATATTCATGAAATGTTCTTTGGTAGTATCCACATAGAATTGCACCAGTGGTTATCCAGGTTGACAAAAAGAAAGACCAACTTCAAGGAAGATCAGTTTCCTGATTGGACCCCCACAAGAATTAACATATTGAAAAGAGTGAACAAAACGATATCATGAGTTGTTGATTTCTAAACAACGCGAACCCTTGAAGCATTTATGACGGAGTTTGCCATCGACACAAGTACCTCTTTTAGCGAAGCTGAAAGACAGTTTTTCAAAGGACCAAGGGGTAAGTACCTAAATTCATTTAGTCTGCAAATTAAAATGCTTTTGGCTGAGAAAGGCATATTGCTTATAGAATCAGATTGCTAGATTTATTTTTACTAACCTATGTTTGGAAGTGAAAGTAACTTCGACGAGCAAAGTGGTTTGCTGCGAAGTGGTAAAAGATACAAGAGAAACCTAGAATCCTATACCATAGGCTAGAATACATAGTATATGCCATTAAGTCTAGAAGTCCTTGAATCTGAAGAAACCCCTTTTGTTAGAAACCCTCCTATAACTTTGCAGCCCAGATCTGTTACCCCTGAGAAACCATCGCAGTCTGAAAGTAACCCTAGCCCGAGTATTCCTGTCGGAGGTCAGTCTACCCCAGTAAGTTCTCCCCCCCTAGATCCACTATGGCCCATATGAAAGATGATATCAAGCTCCCAGTCTTCAAAGGAACTGGATAAGAGGATCTAGAACAGTTTTGGTTCTTATGCGAAGCTGTTTGGACTGCTAAGAACATTATGGATCAAGATATAAGAAGAGCGCAGCGGGTCACTTCTTTTACAGACCGATATTTTACCTGGTTCATGAAGTTTTCCAGCACTCAGAACCATGTCCTGACTAATATTAAAACAGCAATGATTAAAGAGTTTAAGAAGCCTAAATCAGAGTCACAGTGTATAACTGAATTGAAAGAGATTCAGCAGAGGCGAGGTGAATCAGTTTGGGACTTTGATCAGAGGTTCAAAGTTCTTCTAGATCAAGTTAGTTTCACTATTGGACCAGCACAACATAAAGAATGGTTCATTGCAGACCTATTACCTCATATCAGAACTCCACTCATGCAACAGAAGGTTGCTGATCAACAAGAGGCTTTGGAGATTTCCATGAAACTGGAGACATCTCCTGCCGAAGATAATTCTGGCATAGCCCAAATACAAGCACAATTAGCAGAAATGGCTTTGGAGCTTCGCGACATGAAGAAGGGGAAATCTATTCATGAAGAGGTTTGGTGTACACGATGTAGGATAGAAGGTCATGACAAGGAACAATGTCCTGCACTAAGAAATTACTTGAATACTGGTGCGCCAAACCCATTAAACCCTAATGTTCTATATTGTGAGATTTATAGAACAACTAGCTAGCATTGACCTGAAGACTACTATCTGCTACAAATATATGTGCAAGTACCTAAGAATCCCTATTGCAAGTTCTGTAAGTTAGTTGGACACAACGAAGATGAATGTCGCAGCTTTGACCTTATGAGAGAGCGAATCTATGATGCTTATAGGTTACAAAACGATGCACAAAAAAATGATATATATGGTTACCGTGGTGGTCGAGGTAGTTTCAGAGGTCGTGGTCGTGGTGGTATGCCAGGAAGAGGTCGAGGCCAGGTTGTTTTCTATAACTGTAATCAGGCATGACATGTAGCTAGAGACTGTCAGAACCCAACTACGACATGTCAATACTGCAGGGCAATCAATCATGTGATTGAACAATGCCCGCAGTTGATAGCCAAGATACAAGAAATAAATTCCCCTCCTACTCAAAATGTTCAGATGATTTCTGTGGAGTAAAGACCTGTCCCAGCCATTAACGTTGTTACAAGGAGTGAATCTACGATGCAAGTATAGTCTAAGGAAAAATAGCCTGATGAGGCTTGGGTTCATAAGACCCCAGAGAAAATTCCAAACTTCGATGTGGGAAGAGAAAAGGAAACATTTATGGAAGCCAAAAAAGACTTTTCTGATCTGGGAACATCAGTAGCACCTGCGCAAGAGCATCAACAGCAGTCACAGTCTCAAGAAGCTTCGACGGATAAAGTAAGTACGCTATCATCATTTTTATAGAGTTGTATGAAGCTCTTAAGGAATCATAATGCTTTAAATGAGTTACAGAAAGTTATTGCTTCTTGCGAACCTCAGCGAAGCTCTGGTAAAGAAAAAATTGTTAATAGAGTTAGAAGGACTGGAAGAGAAATGAGTTTGCATGCTCAGATAGGAGAGTATGACATGACCGATATCATTTTATACCTAGGATTAGAAGTAAATGTCTTAACTAAGCAAACATGGGAACAAATGGGAAAACCTACTCTTGAATGGTCCCCTATATAGTTGAGATTAGCCAATCAGTAGAATATTGTGCACCTAGGAAGATTCCCTAGTGTCCCTGTAGACATTGATGGAGTCACTACCTTAGCAGATTTTGAAGTCATTGAAATAATTGATGATAGCAACCCCTATCTAGCATTACTAGGCATTGAATGGGAAATAGAGAATTCTGCAGTAATCAACCTTAAGAACAGGCAGATGACTTTTGAAGGTAAAGGCTTGAAAGTCATAGTACCCTTGGACCCTTCTTAAGGAGAAAGGTACACAGAGCCAGTCAGAGATGAAGATCAGGATGTTTTGGATCATATCTACAACATCACAGCTAATGAAGAAGACTATGTTAACCCTACTCCTAAAGGTATAATGGATTGGAAGTGTGACAGTTCTTGCATGACTGATTCAAATGAAGGCTTAGAGAATTGGAAGAATAGACTTTATGAACTACATGGACATCGATGTGCAAGAATTACCAAGTCTCTCAGATGGCTTGGCTCACAGACAAGAGTCTTACCTATTTTTTATGGCTTGACAGACCCCGAAGATTTTATTTTGCAATTTTCAGAGTAGGTACCAGATTCACAGAAAATGGAGACTCTAGATTCAGTATTCAGAGCCATAGCTGCTAGATGGTGGAATGGTCATAAAAAGTACATTCATAGTTGGGAAGCTTGTCAAAAGTCCCTTCGCCTGAGATTCATGGATCAACCTCAAGAGGTGCGAAGCAGATTTAATGGTAAGACTAGCCCTCAGGAACATTTGGAGCAATGTTATGAAGCATGGAAGCATGTACCTTGTGAAGAATGGGTACATAGGTTTATACACACTCTGGAACCTGTAGCAAAGAACTGGTATGCGGAGGTGGAGCTTCGCCATGGTACAGTAAGTTGGGATATTTTTGTTGATAGTTTTGTGCTGACATTTTCTATTAATGAGGTTTGTCCTGCTTTAGACGCAGCGATTAGGTTGATCCATACTAAGGTGTTTGATGATAAAGAAATAGCAGAGTACCAACCTGATTGGAAGGAACAAGAGGTTAATGCAGTAGAATGCTATAACCTCGCAATTGACGAGGATGATGACCCGCGCAACATTAACATTTATGAGTTAGAAGGGCACTGCGAAGTACATGGACCAGCAGTCAAAGCACCTGAAGTAACTCAGCCCGTGAAGACAAGGCAAGTAAACATTGGCTCAAAAGAAAATCCTAAGTACGCTACCATTGGAGATTATTGAGATGAAGAAATGGTGAGCGAAGTGACCCAAATTCTCCATGAATATCAGGATTTATTTTCGACGAAGTTCTCAGAAATGAAAGGAATCATTGAAGCTGTGGAAGACATTCTATCATGGGTCTAAGCTCGAAGCTCTATCGAAGTTGGTGTTAGGAAGTGTCGAATGTCCTTATTGTGGCGCAGCCAGAGCTACTGGTTGTGCCGAAGAAGGAAAGATGTGTCGGAGCTTAAAATATGACCGTTGCAAGAAATCAAATTTGGTGGCACCGTTATGACAGATTTCATCAATGGATTCTATAAGAAGACACCCAAGCTTGCGAAGTTCGCATTACACATTGTCTTGATTTTTA
Source organism: Pseudotsuga menziesii (assembly GCA_001517045.1). Taxonomy (NCBI): domain Eukaryota; kingdom Viridiplantae; phylum Streptophyta; class Pinopsida; order Pinales; family Pinaceae; genus Pseudotsuga; species Pseudotsuga menziesii. The sequence continues at coordinate 407,961 of LPNX010100716.1, read as the reverse complement.
CAATTGAGTCCATGTCAGCTGATCGCGAACTTCAGGAACTTTTGAGAGAATTTGAATAGACGGGTTTGCACAACCTTATGAGAAATCCACTTGACTCTGTACCCCACAAAGAAACTCCCCCAGCACCGCCTCAACCAATGCAGACACGATCTACCAGGAAGAAATTTAAACCAGAAGTACGCTCTAAGAGGAATGAAGACAGACACAAGCAATCAGGGCAAACACCAGAGGATCCCGAGATGAATCCCTCTAGTTTAGCAGAGATCCCACCTGAAGGGGATGAGAACATTGTCTCGTAGCATCCACCATATCTTCCGCCTATTCGACCAGGATTTCAGCCACCTCGGTGGAATGCCAAGTTCACATTACGCACCCCTTCGCTGCCACCGGGTGTGCAGTTGGTTGGAACAATGATAGGGAAAGTAGACCGGCTCAAGTACACCGACCACAATACAAATGATCGTGGGAAATTTCCACAGTTCACACTTGGGACATACTTACACTCTGTCCACTATCTGGATACTGGAGCGACATTGCTAGAAGTGAAACAGTGGGCTGCTGGCTTGGATAAAGCTGGTTTGTTGAATATGCTCGATGTTCCCCACTTTGGTCACAGCACACAGGTGACCATAATGGTCAAGCAGCTCTTGGCATTAGTGCATGATGGGAACCTATGGATAGGAGACCAGCGAATCCCTATTACTGGAGAACTAATTCATAGGATCACAGGCTTGCCAAAGGAAGGGCCTGACCCTGGAATCGAATTTATTTCAAAACATGAAGATACGAAGTTGGCACAGAGCATGAAGGACCGCTTCATCCTGACGAAAGGGAAGTGAGGGTATCAAACTTCGACAATTGGGCACTAGAACATTCGATTCGTAGCTGAGCTCTTAGCATGCAAGCTAATGCGAAAGTGCAGACCAAATGAAGTGCCTGCCTCGATTGTTAGTATTGCTGTGAATTGTGCCGAAGGCTACAGTTACAACTGGGCAGCGTACATTGCGAAGGAATTCCTTGAAGATTCCCGTGATGCGCAGGAGAAAGGTAGACCCTTTCACTACTCATGGTTGATAGTCCTTATCGCACTAGTAGGATGGAAAGAACCTACCAAGGCGCAATTTGTTGTTGTGCCTCCGAACATGCCTGGCGCAGTAAGATACGCATCTCTTTGGGTGTCACAGGACAAAGCATCCCAGCAGATGATGAACTATGTGTTTGCTTTTTATATGATGAGCATCTCTTATGAGATCCTGCAAACACCACGGCTCAGTAATGAGCTATTCTCTCAGTATGATGGAGCAGCCAACTTCAGGGCTGACATGCACAATGTCTTCATCCAGGCCCGCGCAGATAAGAAACATGCATGCTGGAAGATGCCATACGTAGTGACCGAGGAAGACATTCTCGCAGTAGTTCAACAATGGTCGGCTGAATGGATGAAGGACGCAAGGACAAAGCCCAACATTCCAGTCCCTCCAGTCACCAATGTGGGCTCAGGCCCTAGTCAGACGCAGCAGCAAGACCCACCAGAGGACAGTACAGAAAAAAGTGAGTCGCATCAAAGTGAAGGTGACCAGGGTGGAGATAGCGGAGTTGACGAAGAAGAAGAAGAATCAGTCAAAACCGTCTCAGACCCTAACCGCCAGATAAGCACAAGTCTCTAGAGGAAGAAGAAGTGACCAAGCCTCAGTCCAGAAAGAAAACGAAGGCGTCCAAGGACAAAAATATTGTCGAAGAGCCCGCTGTGATGATGGAAGAGATTGATCAGGCCCTAACAAAATCCACAAAAGTATTAACCAACAAATGGTCATAGTTTGTAGCTACGCACCTCGATGTGCTCACCGGCATAGCTCAGCAAGTCTCAGAACTAAAGGAGTTAGCACAAAAATTGGCAACTAGTGCTGTGAAAAGCGGTGCCCCAGTAAGCGCGCAGCCAGAGATAACAGAGGACAAGTGTCCAATTCCACCCTCATAATAACTGATGCAACATCTCGCTCGTAGATGAGTATGATAGTTGGAATAGATTACACCAAGATTTCTACGACGAAGCTGCATCTTTCTCAATTAGCAATCTTGAAGGAGATCCAAGCACGAGACCACTACTCACAAATGCAGTTAGAGAATACCATAAAGCAGGGTGCGCAGAAAGCAAGCAGGCCACACTAGCACGAGTATTGGATGACGCATGTCGAATTCTCCCTGACTTAGACATGCAGGCGGAAGAAGAACCGAAGCAAAGAATTGCTAAGATGAAAGACTATGCACAACAGTCTCGCAGCGAGATTGAAAAGCTAAAAGCAGAACATGAGGCTCAGATTGCAGAGCTTCAACTCTGCATCACTCCGAAGAGTCCACCAGAGGTCAGGGAGCAGCGTCACAGAGATATTCAGGCCTCAGCAACAAAGATCTTCGATCTTGTGAGCAGCGTAGCCAAACTGCTAGAGGAAAGCGTCGACACCTGGAAAAAACTGTAGGAAAATATAGAAGTAGAAAAGCTGCAAGAAACGATCAAGCAGCGACAGACAGAGCTGGATGTAGTAAAAGTAGAAATTAAGACTCTGCCTCCTATGCAGAAGATGCTCAAGGTAAAACAAAGTAATGAACTCCAACAGTAAATTGAGTCGTGCAGAACAAAAGAAACACTGTTGGAAAATTCTATGCAGCCCCTTATCAACGAGGCCTTGGAGTTGAGCACTGCTACGGACAACCAGCTCAAATTTCTGAAGGAGTATGATGCAGTTGCACAGGAAAAGGCCAGAGAAGCATCAGTAGCAGCATTACAGGAGTTGGTGGAGAAGGAGAAAGCAGCCGACAATATCATGCATGGCCTCAACAAGCAGTTCACTATCTTCGCTAACAAGATTCTCCCACCATACAAGTAGCATAGTGTCCTGGGACGGGACACTGGTGAGTCTTAGGGGCCTGTTGGGGCGCGCACCTTAACGGTCCTTAATTTTGGTAACTCCACGGTTTTTTTGGAAGCTTGTAAGCAAAGTTGCGACTCAAAATAGTCTTAGGGGTGTCGGGGTTGATTCAAAGCTCTCTTTTTTGTAATTGTCCATATATTTTGGGTATAAGTCCATGATTTTTTAATAGTGCACTTGTATAAATAGGCACTTATGTAAAGATGTCAAGAGTATCTAATGAGATGAGGATCATCTGATGCGAAGAAGTTAGATCTAATTTTGGGTTTTAAGGTCAAGTCTCAGCTGTGTGCGTGGACGAACTCTGTAGTTGTGTACGCACAGGTTTTTGTAAGAAAGGAACTGTAGCTAAGTGCATAGCTTAGAGTTTGTAAGAAAGGAACTGCAGCTAAGTGCGTAGTTAGACTTGAAGGACGGATCTGCAGCTGAGTGCGCAGATCAGAACTGTTGTTTTATAAAAATTTGAATAAAAACACAGTTCTATGGACGTAGCCCCTACACTGGGGGTGAACCACGTTATATCTTGTGTTTTGTTATTTTCGTTCTGTTATGTTTTATGCTTTGATAAGTAGGTGAATGCTAAAGTAAGATAACTGTTGAATATTAACTTCGCTGTGAATCCCCAGTTAAGGGTTAAGCAAGAAACGTTCTTTTATCTAAACTATGAAGCTAACTAAGTGAATGTCGAAGCTCTGTTTTGTATAAATATTTGTTGCTAAGGCTAAAGGTACAGTAATATCCCTCTTCTTCTTGCAGAAACCTGATTCTGCGGCACCCCATAGCTATTTCGGGTGAGACTGCAACCTGTTCGCAGGTTGTTGCCGAAAGGGCCAACATTGTGGGTCTTTTGGTTGGTGCGAAGTTAAAGTATAAACCCCAGGTCTTCCCTATAGCCCAACACTTATACAATTTCAAGGTTTATAGTTTATAATTATAACCTAGTCTACTAGTTAACCCCATGTTAATTACTATGAATTTAAGGTAAACATACACCATAGCAAAGACAATGAAATTATGAAAATTTTACAATATAGTAATGATTTTACCCTAAAATGTGCAGGTTGCAGAAAATCAAGTTTTGAACTATATTAACAAACCCATGTTGTAAGAAATGATTTAGGCTATGTGGTCAAAGCTCAGTGGATAGGGTTTTTACTTTGGAGATTTTTTTCCATATAAAATTCCTTTTAAAACCCTAAAATATCTCTTACCCTATCTTTTTGACTGGTTTTGGAGGAAGGGCCACGGCTCCTGGTTGCTCGGCTTGTTTATTGCTTTGCTGTGTCAATTTCCTTGCTTATAAACTCCTTCTAGTGCATGTATAGGAGTATATTGATTTCCTTCTCTGGTTTTTGGGATGAAACTTCCTCCTCGTCGATACTTACCTCTGCAAGTGTTTATAAACAAACCCTGGTACAATGGTGAGCTATGGGAAAGAGCATGGCTCTTGAGTTGTCATAGAGAGGTCTTGTTGGATGAGGTTCTAAATGAGCTTGTTGTCTACACTTTCGTTGCGGCATATACCCTACTTGTCATGGCTTGAAAAAAAAATGAACTTATGCTCTGCAGTCATGTTTCCTCCTAACAGAGCTCTCCTAAAGCTCACTGTCTTTGAAAAAGTGGTTGCCAGGTTTTTCCTTTGAGCTTAAAACTTCTTCAGGGTTGCTAAAACCAGTAAGTAGGTATGATACTCCAAGGTTCGATTCTTATTACAGCAATTAGAAATATATTCTTTTCTATTATTTGCATCAATAATTTATAGTTCTAAGTTCTTCCTTTTTGTAAATACTTATTACTTTACAAAATTTGTAGGTGCTTAAATTCTAAAGGGAATTGCAACAAAACACTGAGGATTACCCTCCACCGACTCCAAACTGCGTAAAAAACCCTGGTAAGCCTCAGTCTCACTGGGGTTTCTCCTGCTGTAATGAAAGGTGTTGAAATTTTCATTGATGGAGTTTGCTTGGGTTACTTTTTTTTTCATCTCGACCTGAAGTATTGTGTTGTAAATGATTGGAAAGGTCGAGGGCCAATACAAGATGATTGTTCCAGAAAAATTATGAAGCCCTGGTGGCTATTTTAGCAATGTTTGAAAAGGGGTTTCAAATCTGAGACAACTTGTTTTATCTATTTTAATTTATGTTCGTAGTGATGATACTTTTAATCAGGCTTTTTAAGCCTTGACTGGTGATGTAAAAGGCCATAAGCCGAGACTATGTCTGTATAGTTTTATTTCTGGTTTTAAAAGAATTCTTACAGCTTAAAGATGATTGACAGTATCTCTGTTTGGATAATATATTATATATTGTGGTTATTTTAATTATTTTTGTTGTTATTACCTTTCAAGGGTTTAGGGTTAAGTAAAATATTAGTTAGTTTTTTTTATTTAAGTGAATTATAACTTGAGGGCTTTTGATAGTGGAATTTTTAGATAGAAACCTAGTTATTGAAACAGAAATAATTTCTATAAATAAAATAGAGGAAAGATCTTAATTGTATAATTTAATTCTTTTCTGTACTTTTTGTAATATATTGTTACGTTTTATTTTGATAATTATTAATACTCATAGATGAAGAATGTGATTCCATTAAGACATCTGAATGATGCTTAAAGTTGTTTAGAATAGAGTTGAAATGATTTACAATTGAAGATAACCGTTCTTTTACATAAGTTAATTTACAAACCGTAATTCTTCTTTAAAATAATTACAGAGCTAATATTTTGTTTTTATTTAACCCTAGTTTGTATTGTCACTTAGATGAATTTAATTTGGTAAAAGGTTAGCCTTGTTTAGTATTTCTTTTAAGTTTAACTTAATCTGGATAATTTCATGTTTCTATATTATCTATTTATGATTAACATATTAGGTTTATAATATAAAATTTATTTGGATTTACTGTGTAAAATGTTACACAAACTAGTGTGTAATACCTTAGCTTTTTCCTATCTATCTCTATTTAATTTGTTTAAATATTTTAACTAAAATGAAAAGCATAAAGAAAACATGCAAACAATTTATACAAAAATCCTGTAGAAAATAACAACTTCATCTGTATACATACTTTATTCAAATTCTTTAATTGAAAATAAACTAACCTATTGTACTAGAGTACTACCTTGCAAAAGGTGTGGAAAAATATAGTTTAGGTATTTTATTTTCATCTATCAATAAATCAAAATTACTTTTACTCATTTACCCTAATCTATCTAGTTCAGAACTTATTAACTTTCGTTGTATATACATTTATACTAACTAACCCTAATAGTAATAAAAATAGAAGTATACCATATCTTTGATAAATCTTAAAATTTTCAGATAATATTAAATAATTAGATAACTGAACTAAACAAGTAAAACTTGCAAGTATAAATGAGGTGACAACAGCTTAAGGAACCTATTCCTCCCAACCAACTCCTGGAGAAGAGCTGGACTGCAATTCTCAGGACCCCCAAGCTTGTCTCTTGGTCCACATGGTAGAAGTACTTGGTGAGATATGTAGTCTAGGAATCCTCTACAACTCCACTGAGTGTTCAGTAGTAAATTAGTTCTTCCTGCAGTAGTATGAACTCAGCTTAGAATATTTGCACTAGTTCAGGTCTTCAGCACTTTTCCACTCAAACTTAATTCAGCTAGTCCCCTCCATCGAATTCTCTTGTGCACTTCATTCAGTCAGAATGATCACAAATCCAGAATGAGCCGCCTTTGTTTTCTTCAATGGGAAGTTTTATTAGCATGCCTAGGTATTTTGGGTCATTTTTTACTTAATGAGCCACCTTTTCTTGTTCCACTTTCTTAGGGAATCATGACCACAAAAATAGGGAAGTTGCCAGCTGCAACAGCTAGAAGTAGTTTGAGGATGCTGCCACATGTCAATCTGCTCTCAACCCAACCTCCTCCATTAAGTGACCAGTAAAACACTCATTTAACAGCTTCCCTAAGCTGTTGTCTCATATTCCATTTATTTATTAATAAAATATTATGAAATTACATTAAATTATCCTTGACCCCACTTGGTCATTAATTAAAAACGGTAACATAAAATATAACATAATGTTTCTTAAAACATGAAAATGTTTTGCAAATTGGGGCATGCGAGATACACACACCCTTAATTTATAACATCATCCTCGATGTTATTTATTCTTCATCTTCAGAATTGCTCTGGAATAGAATTGGATATGCATCTTGCATATGACTCTCTAATTCCTAGGTGGCTTCTTCTGGACTAAGGTGCTTCCATTGCACTTTCACCTGACCAATGGTGCAATTATAAAGCAAGATCTCCCTCCTTTCGAGGATACAATCCAGTTCCACCAGAAAATCTCCTTTGGGCTCCACCTGCACATCATTCCAGTTAATAGCATGAGTAGCATCATGTACGTATTTTTTTAACACAAAAATATGAAAAACATTATGAACCTTCAAATTTGGCGGTAAAGCTAACTAATATGCTACTTGTTCTATTCTGGATAGTATTTCAAAATGTCCGCAATATCGGGGTGCTAACTTAGCACAACTTCCTAATCTCAGAGAACTCTTTTTAGGACTCACCTTAATAAAGACATGCTCAGCTACCTGGAACTCCTTTTGAGTTCGTTTAAGATCTGCTTGACTTTTTTTTCGATCTTGCGCAACCTTCAAGTTACCTTGCACCTGTTATACAATTAACTCCATCTCTTTTAATAATTCAGGTCCTAATACTAACATGTAAATTGTATTACTCCATGAGATGGGGGTATTGCACTTCCTGCCATACAAAATTTCAAAAAGACTATATCTTGCTGAGGCTTGGTAGTGATTATTGTAAGCAAACTCTACCAAGTGTAAGTAATCTTCCCATTTACCTGGATGTTCTTTTACATACATTCTGAGCATATCTTCCAATACTTGATTCACTCTTTCAGTCTGTCCATCTGTTTGAGGATGGAAAGAGGTACTGAAATTTAATGTAGTATTTAGTCCTTTAAACAAAGACTTCCAAAAGTTGCTCGTAAACTTAGGGTCTCTGTCTGAAATTATTACTTTCAGTATTCCATGTAAACAAAAAATTTGTTTTAGGAATATATCAGCAATATTCACAGCTTTGTAAATAGTTTTTACAGGTGTAAAATGAGATTCCTTGATTAGTTTATTGACGACTACCATTATTGAGACATTTAGGTTTTGATTTCTAGGTAGTCCTATAATAAAATCAAGGTTGATTATCTCCCACTTCTAGCTAGGAATAGGTAATGGCTGAAGTAACCCAGCTGGATGATGTTGTTTAGTCTTTACTTGCTAACATTCAAAGCACTTAGCAATGTATTCTGCTACTTCATTTTTCTTGTATGGCCAAAAATATTATTTTCTTAACATAGTTATAGTCTTCTAATAACCAGGATGCCCTGAGTAGGGAGTCTTATGAATTTCGTTTAAAATTAGTAGCTTAATTTTAGATGCATTAGGTATATATAGTCTATCTTTATATAGTAACAATCCATTCTCGTTTAAAATATACCCTGTACTTAAACTTTCAATTAAATTTTCTATTACTTTTGCTTGTAATTTCTGATAATTTTCATCCAATCTTATTCCTTCTTCTAGCTATTCTTCCAAATCTATTTTATAGGTGTTGATTTCTGCTACAAAACTTAGTTTTTCATTCCTTCTTAAAGCATCAACAACCTTATTTTCTTTTCCCTTAATATGTTGGATTTCAAAATCATACTCGCTAAGGAAAGCTAGCCACCTAGCTTTCCTAGCGTTTAAGTTAGGTTGATCCAACAAATATTTTAACCCTTTATTATCTCTCATTAGTGTAAAATTTCTTTCGATTAAATGATGGTGCCACATTTTTAAGCAATGTATGACAACAGCTAATTCTAAGTCATAGGTCGCATATTTTTTCTCATGAATCTTCAGCTTCCTAGACTCATATGCAATGACGTGTCCTTCCTGAGTTAATACTCCACCTAAACCTTCATTGCATGCATCAGTACATATTATAAAGTCTTTATTGGGATCATCAATTCTTAAGAATGGTGCAGTGGCTAATAATGTTTTTAACTTTTTAAAACTATCTTCACACATTTGACTCCACTCGAATTTCTTCCCTTTATTCTGTAAAGAAGTTATGGGATTTTCAATTCTTGAAAACCCTTCGATAAATATTCGATAATAGCCAGTAATCCTCATGAATGATCATACGTTAGTTACATATTTTGGGACTGGCCATTATTCGATTGCCTTTATCTTTTCGGGATCAACAGAGATCCCTTCTTTAGTCACTACATGACCCAAGTATTGTATTTTATCTTTAAAGAAATCACATTTACTGAATTTTGCATAGAGTTGATGTTCTCGTAACTCTTGTAAAACAATTTTTAAGTTCTCTTCATGTTCTTCTTCATACTTCGAGTAAATCAAAATGTCGTCAATGAATACAACCACAAATTTATCAAGGTGCTTATGCATTACATTATTCATCAGACACATGAAAACAACCAGGGCATTAGTAAGCCCGAATGGCATAACAAAAAACTCATAGTGGCCGTATTGGGTCTTAAAAGTTGTTTTAAAGATGTCTTCATCTTTGATTCGGACCTGGTGGTAACTAGATCGTAAATCAATCTTTGAGAATACAGTCGCTCCACGTAGTTGATCAAACAGATCATCTATGTGGGGTAACTGATATCTATTTTTTATAGTCATTTTATTAAGTAGATGGTAATCTATACATAATCATAGAGTTCCGTCCTTCTTCTTAACAAAAATAACAGGTGCTCCCTAGGGAGACACACTAGGTATGATACAATTCTTATCAAGAAGTTCTTTAACTATGACTTTAATTCATTTAATTTCAATATATTCATCTGATAAGGGGCTTTTGAGCTGGCACTGCACCAGGTACCGGCTCAATAGTGAATTCTAACTCCCGTTTCAGAGGTAGTCCCAGAATTTCTTCCGAAAATACATCCTAATACTCCCTCAGGATTGAAATGTCTTCTAGTTTTAATTTATCTTCATTATTAGTATTTTCTTCATTAGTTACTATTATAGAAAAGGCTTTACAACCTTTCTGAACAACTTTCTTAAGTTGCAAAGTAGAGATCTGTCTTATAGCTATTTTCCTAGGGATTTCTTTTACATTAACTGTTTCTCCATCGTTATTTACGCAAGTAAATGTTTTATCAAAATAGTTTAGGACTACCCTATGTTGTTCTAACCAATCCATACCAATTAACATATCATAAGAACCTAAAGGTAATACATTAAGCTTAACAGAGGTTTCAAACTGATCCTTTTTTACAATACAATTCTTAGCAAAACTGATCACTTTTATTTTTGCGCCAGTAGCTAGCTGGACTAACCAAGACTTCGCAAACTTTTCTATTGATAACTTGCATTTTTCTCCTAAATCAGGAGAAATATAACTTAAGCTAGCCCATTGATCAATTAAAATATATATAGTGGTTTGATTCAGCTTACCTTCCACTTCCACCATGGAAGTTTGATAGTCTGCGTGCTTGTTTTCCAATGTTGCATTGATCCTAGGCATTGTCCTTGCTAGATCACCAACAATCATCTCTCTTGTATCATATGTATGTTGCTAACAGTCTTCTTTTGGTTGGGGAAAACTAATGCATAATGAGGACCATTACATTCCCAGCACTTTACTCGTTCCTTTCGTTCAATATTCTTGGTGTAGTTACTGTGATTATTAACTGGTTCTTTATTTCTTTGACCAATTGGGTTTATCTTTGAATTACCTTTGTTCCCTTGGAAATTTTTATTAGGAAAATTTCGTGTGTTATTATTCTTAAAATTACGGTTAGGTACAAAACCTTTCCTTCTCTGTTCAAAATTATTAGTTCTTTTAGCCTTCTAGTTTGTCATACTTTCTTTTTACGATTATGTTCATAACATAAATTCGCCTTTCTCATCACTTCTTCTAAACTTTTTGGATTTTCATATTCAATTCTATCTTTTATATGGAAGGGTAAGCAACTTAGAAACCATTGTACCTTAGGCTTCTCATCCACAATGTAAGGCACATATCGAAGCAGACTTAAAAATTTATTGTTTAGTTCTTTCATGTTCATTGTTCCCAGTTTTAGTTCATAAAACTCCTTAGCCCACTCTTCGTAGTACTGCCCTGACAATAATTTCTTCTTAAAATATTTCTTAAACGTACTCTAGTTAATGTTCTTCTCCCTAATGCCTTTTACTCTTTTTAGGCCTTGCCACCAAATATCTGCCTTCCCAGTGAGGTTGTAAATGGCCATTATGGCTTTTAGTCTATTAGAATAATTATAAATTTGAAAATATTTCTTCATCCTAGACAGCCATGTTTCAGCCTCTTCTCCCTTCTCAATTTCACCATTAAAGGTTGGTGGCTTTATTTTCTTAAATTCTCCAGAGATTTCTTCGTAAGGTTTAAATTTTCTCTTTCTTGTATGATGATTATCTTCGCTACTATCACTAGTATATTGAAAATTCTTTTATGTGGATCACCATAAACCTCAGAGGATGAGCTACTTTCTATTTTAAATGGTTTAGACTTTTTATTTTTATGTTGGAAAGGCATATCTTCAGACTCTCTTCGTTTATCTTTTTCTTCATTCTGAAATTTTTCCATTAAAATCTTATTCAACTCCTCTTGAGCTCTCAAAATTATCTCATTTTCCTTTTTGACTATTTCCATCTCTGTTCTTAGTTCCTTGACCGTTTGTAATAATTCAGAAGAGTTGTTAGTTATTTCTTCTACTATGGATTCTCTTTTAGAATTACTTCGTTCAATAAAAGCGGACTCCTCATCCGCATATTCTTCTAATATTTCCATACTTACAGTTAACTCAGAAAAATTCTTTGGAAGTAAATTTCAAAAAAAAAGTAAAAATCAGTATGCATGTTTTAAATCCACTGTTTATTTATGCAAGTTGAGCCACATTCGGGCCTAGTGTCTGAACCTTGGGCTCTGATACCACATGTAATAACCCAAAAATTTGTAAAAATTTAAATTTTTTCATGTAACATTAAATGTTTGCAGTCGTCAGTATATAGGAAATAAGTAGCTGTTAATGGTTACTTTAATATGTATTAGATTAAAACTGACTGTTTGTATGACTCGAGTTAGATTAAAACTGACTATTGGGCTCTCATAATTTCCGTATTAAAGGATGGCTTTATATACTGTAATAAAATATATGTTTAAACTTCTAGCACTAAGTTTGTTTTACTGTCTTATGACAAGTAGGATGAACTTCAGTTGAGATTGGGGCTTACTTAGCTTATAGATAATGCAGTGAAGTGATGCTTCCATTATAGGTCTTTTACAAGTAAGACGTTGTTTCTAGTTTTTCTAAATTGAGATTTATCACCTCCTCTAGCATAGAATAAAATTGCTAGAAAATTATTTGTTTTACAGCTTGAGCCAAGTAAGAGGTATCGTTGATTTTATTTGTTTGAAATATTTATAAATGTTAGTAGTAACAAAATCTTAATCAACTGGATTAGGTTCAGTTACGCTTGTTATCACAGAACTTGTTCATTAAACTTATGTTTTTCACTTGAATACTTGTATGTAAATCTAGTGGATGAATCTTGTGGAATGGATATCTTTCCACCATTTAAAGAGTACAGTAATCTAGAGGATATATGATCCATTTGAAGTGAAAGAAATACTTTAGACGACTAATCACACATGAACACTAGTACTTGGTAAAAATAGTTTATAACTACGCAATACTTACCAAAACTTGAGATGCCTTATAATTAATGTTTTTCTTAAACATAGGATTAATACCCTTTTTGTTTCAAGGTGAGAATTGTCCTTTGAGGGAGTCTATTCTACAGTTCTTGTATCATATTCGTATCTCGTACGGTAATTACTAATTATATCATATTTTAGTGTCCAAATCTTTTAATACCTTGAATAAAATCCTAGCAACGTATTTTCTAAAGTTATAGCATCTACTTACAAATGATCTCCTTTTTCATTTGTATTTTCCTGAGACTTAATTACATAGTATTGATTATTGTGTGAGTAACGTAAGTTTCTTATACAATTTCAAGGTTTATAGTTTATAATTATAACCTAGTCTATTTGTTAACCCCATGTTAATTACTATGATTTTAAATAAACATACACCGTAGCAAAGACAATGAAATTATGAAAATTTTACAATATAGTAATGATTTTACCCTAAAATGTGTAGGTTGCCGAAAATCAAGTTTTGAACTATATTAACAAACCCATCTTGTAATAAATGCTTTGGGATACGTGGTCGAAGATCAGTGGATAGGGTTTTTACTTTGGATATTTTTTCCATATAAAATTCCTTTTAAAACCCTAAAATATCGCTTACACTATCTTTTTTACTGGTTTTGGAGGAAGGGCCACGACTCCTAGCTGCTCGGCTTGTTTGTTGCTTTGTTGTGTCAATTTCCTTGCTGATAGACTCCTTCTAATGCATGTATAGGAGTATACTAATTGCCTTCTCTGGTTTTTGGGATGAAACTTCCTCCTCGTCAATACTTAGCTCTGCAAGTGTTTCTAAACAAAACCTGGTACAATGGTGAGCTATGGAAAAGAGTGTGGCTCTTGAGCTATCGTAGAGAGGTCTTGTTGGATGAGGTTGTAACTGAGCTTGTTGTTTACACTTTCATTGTGGCCTATACCCTGCTTGTCATGGCTTGAAAAAAAAAATGAACTCATGCTCTGCGAGTCGTGTTTCCTCCTAACAGAGCTCTCTTGAAGCTCGTTGTCTTTGTAAAAAGGGTGGCAAGTTTTATTTTTTGAGCTTAAAAATTCTTCAGGGTCGCTAAAGCCAGTAAGTAGGTATGATACTCCAAGGTTCGATGCTTATTACAACAATTAGAAATATATTCTTTTATGTTATTTGCATCAGTAATTTATACTTCTAAGTTCTTCCTTTTTGTATATACTTATTAGTTTACAAAATTTGCAGGTGCTTAACTTCTAAAGGGAAGTGCAAAAAAACATCGAGGATTACCCTGTACCGACTCCAAACTGTGTAAAAAAACCTGGTAATCCTTGGTCTCACTAGGGTTTCTCCTGCCATGGTGAAAGGTTTTGAAATTTTCATTGATGGAGTTCACTTGGGTTACTATTTTTTTTCATCTCGACTTGAATTACTGTGTTGTAAATTCTTGGAAAGTCCGAGGGCCGTTACAAGATGATTGTTCCAGAACAATTATGAAGCCTTGGTGGCTGTTTTAGCAATGTTTGAAAAGGGGTTTCAAAGCTGAGAAAACTTGTTTTATCTATTTTAATTTATGTTCGTAGTGATGATACCTTTAATCAATATTTTTAAGCCTTGACTGGTGATGTAAAAGGCCATAGGCCGAGACTATGTCTGTTCAGTTTTGTTTCTGGTTTTAAAAGAATTCTTACATCTTAGAGATGATTGACAGTATCTCTGTTTGGATAATATATTATATATTGTGGTTATTTTAAATATTTTTGTTGTTATTACCTTTCAAGGGTTTAGGGTTAAGTAAAATATTAGTTTGTTTGTTTTTCTTTAAGTGAATTATAACTTGAGGGCTTTTGACAGTGGAATTTTTAGCTAGTAACATAGTTATTGAAACAAAAATAATTTATGTAAATAAAATAGAGGAAAGATCTTAATTGTATAATTTAATTCTTTTCTGTATTTTTTGTAATATACTGTTAGGTTTTTTTTTTATAATTATTAATACTCATAGATGAAGTATGTGACTCCATTCATACATCTGAATGATGCTTAAGGTTGTTTAGAATAGATTTGAAATGATTTAATATTGAAGAGAACACTTCTTTTACATAAGTTAATTTACAAACCCTAATTCTTCTTTAGCTAATATTTTGTTTTTAGTTAACCCTAGTTTGTATTTTCACTTAGATGAATTTAATTTTGAAAAAGGTTAGCCTTGTTTACTATTTATTTTAAGTTTAACTTAATCTTGATAATTTCCTATTTCTATATTATCTATTTATGATTAACACATTAGGTTTATAATATAAAAATTATTTGGATTTACTATGTAAAATGTTACATAGACTAGTGTGTAATACCTTAGCTCTTTCCTATCTGTCTCTAATCAATTTGTTTAAATTTTTTAACTAAAATGAAAAGTATAAAGAAAACATTCAAACAATTTATACAAGAATCCTATAGAAAATAACAACTTCATATGTATACATACTTTATTCGAATTCTTTATTTGAAAATAAACTAACCTACTGTACTAGAGTACTACCTTGCAAAAGGTGTGGAAAAATACAGTTTAGGTATTTTCTTTTCATCTATCAATAACTCAGAATTCATTCTACTCATTTACCCTAATCTAGCTAGTTCAGAACTTATTAACTTTCACTGCATATACATTTCTCCTAACTAACCCTAACAGTAATAAAAATAGAAGTATACCATATCATTGATAAATCTTAAACTTTTCAGATAACAGTAAATAATTAGATAACTGAACTAAACAAGTAAAACCTAGAAGGATAGATGAGGTGACAAGAGCTTAAGGAACCTGTTCCTCCCAACCAACTCCTGGAGAAGAGCTGGACTGCAATTCTCAGGACCCCCGAGCTTGTCTCTTGGTCCACCTGGTAGAAGTACTGGGTGAGAGATGTAGTCTAGGAATCCTCTGCAACTCCACTAAGTGTTCAGTTTTAAATCAGTTCTTCCTGCAACAGTATGAAATCAGCTTAGAATAGCTGCACTAGTTAAGGTCTTCAGCACTTTTCCACTCAAACTTAATTCAGCTAGTCCCCTCCATCGAATTCTCTTGTGCACTTCATTCACTCAGAATGATCACAAATCCAGAATGGGCCGCCTCAGCTGTCTTCAATGGGAAGTTTTATTAGCATGCCTAGGTCTTTTGGGTCAGTTTTTAATTAATGAGCCACCTTTTCTCGTTCCACTTTCTTGGGGAATCATGACCACAAAAATAGGGAAGTTGCCACCTGCAACAACTAGAAGTAGTTTGAGGATGCTGCCACATGTCAATATGCTCTCAACCCAACCTCCTCCATCAAGTGACCAATAAAACACTCATTTAACAGCTTCCCTAAGTTGTTGTCTCATCTTCCATTTATTTATTAATAAATATTATGAAATTACATTAAATTATCCTTGACCCGACTTGGTCATTAATTAAAAACTTTAACATAAAATATAACATAATGTTTCTTAAAAAATGAAAATGTTTTGAAAATTGGGGCATGTGACAGAGGTGGCATTCGGTTCCTAACCTATGGGGAATATCCCTTAGACCCCTCCTCCTAATCCTCAACCTACTCTATCCCTTTAGCCTTATAAATTCAACCCTCTCTCCATTGTGAAGGGAGGAAGGACTATGGTACTTTTATGGTGGTGGAATTTCCAGGTGATCCCTATCAATATCCTTTGGGAGTCTTACTATCTTTCTTTAGATGCTTGGCTTGGATTGTTGGATGAAATATTGCAGCGTTAAGACTAGGTTGTGACATTCCTCTCCTATGTAATTCTATGTGTCTCCTTAATTACATTAATACAAATATCTTTCCATAAATGTTATTGTGTCGATGATGTTTAGATATTTCTTCCTTAACTATTAGCTTAGATCAATTCATGTTTAGATACGCATGTAATGTTTTCTTGTTTCCACTTGCTTTACAGGGTTTTGCAGCTAAAGATCTGAAGGATCTGGAGCTTGAATGAACAAACAGAGAAGATGATTTGCATACTTCAGGTAAGTGATCTATCTGTTAACTTGAATTTCTATTTGATCTAGGAAAGTACACTGTATTATGTATTTGATTTGTTCTAGATCCACTTGGACTAGGGAGATCTGGCTTGAGTAGATTTATCTGATAACAGTTTTCTAGTTTGGAAAAGGGAATCTCCCTAGAGGGAAATCAACTCCCATTCAGTTTGTTTTAATATATATTAATTAATTGGAATGGTGTTTGGAAATGGTGCCTCCCTAAAGAGATCACAACCCCCATTCAAATTGTTTTAATATATATTAATTAATTGGTATGGTGTTTGGAAAGGGAATTTCTTCTGAAGAGAATGCATCCCCAACCTCACAACGTTTTGTTGAATTGTTTATCATTATGTGTTAAAAAATGTATAATGATAATATATGGTTTGGTTATATACATTTAAGTGTATGGAATAATATGGTATTACCATGTGTAAGGATATATACGTATATATAGTGTATATAGGGTGTACATAATGTATGCATTATAATGTGTGTATCGATGTAGGTATGTTAGTATATACCATAATTTGCATTTTATTATATGTAGTAATTATTACTATTACGTGTATGTGAAATTATGTGTATATACTATGCAGATAAGTGCGCACGTATGTAATATAGTAATCATATAATATATATATATATAGTTGATCATATACAAATTGATATGATATCGTATCAAAGAGATTGTATAGTATTAGGAAGTGTACGTTGGTATGTATGTAGTACAAGTATATTATAATGTATTTATAATATACATTGTAAGAATATATCACTAGTGTTGCGAGTTGTGTATATATGGTATCATATGATATGGGTATATAGGATTGATATAATATAGAATTGCCTACTTGTATATATAGGTATGATTATATACGATGTATGGTATGAATGTCGTATAACTAAGTAATTATCTTATTATAG
This sequence comes from Pseudotsuga menziesii, assembly GCA_001517045.1. Classification (NCBI taxonomy): domain Eukaryota; kingdom Viridiplantae; phylum Streptophyta; class Pinopsida; order Pinales; family Pinaceae; genus Pseudotsuga; species Pseudotsuga menziesii. The sequence continues at coordinate 390,365 of LPNX010100716.1, read as the reverse complement.
AATATTAGAAGATTTTGGTGGTAGGAAGTTGAGTTATAGGATGTAAGTATGTATCTACCTTGATCGATAGTATAAGTTACATAAGGAGGATTAGATGGGATTACTATTGAAGTATGCATAGTATTTCTATTGATGTAGTATGTATATAGGAGATACGTACAATTGGGTAGGTATCGAGTGCTTACATGAATGCAATATTAGTAGTGTTTGTTTGATGCTATTGGTTGTTTATATGTATTATTAATATATAGGATATTATAATAAAGGTATGGTATGAATTAATGAGAAATGTTTGATATATTCTGATTGATGTGTTTAGATTGATATATTCTGGTTGATGTACTTTAAATAGTGTTTGCATGATCAACTATTATAGCATGTTTTTCCACACCTTATGAATTATTTCTTGATGGCCGCCCCTTGTCCATATGCAGACTCACTATCCCCCCTTACTCACTATAGCCTTTATGCTTCATTTTAACCCTAAAAATAAATTTTTGAATATACACGTGGGTGTTCAGTTATGCATCCCGCATATATGCAACTTGCACCATTACAACTTGCGTTCATAGGGTTTTATGCTCGAAAACAAAACAAAAAATTTAGATATTTCCTCATCAAGTAATGAATAGCTTAATCCTTAGCCCTTCATATGACTGGAAACTATCTGATTCAACCCTCCATTTCCCTTTTGAGAGAGATATATTGATCCATTGTGAAGCATTAGAGGAAGAGAAACTTTGAGAGTAAGGAGACTATAGAAAATTACCCCCCTCCATTGTCATATACTTGAGTATGCATCCCTTTGTCCTTGTTTATAGAACCATTTGTGTTAATCTCCCAATCTCTCTATTATCTTTGTGAGATTTCCTTTCTATGGAGGATTGAAGTGGTGGAGGCCCAGGTGGAGGGAATCCGTTTCAATGAGGTGCCAACAAAGGTTGTCACATTGTATCTCTATTTTTAGATTAATAGAAATATCCATTTCTTGTCCAAATTTCAAGTGCAATTGTTTATATTTGTATCCATGGGTATAGTTGCTTTATACATATTTAAATCGATAATGCTAGTTAGAATGCTAACATTTAATATATTTTATGCTTGGATATATATTTGTTGTTAAGGGTGTTAAAGAAATAATCTACCTTAGTACCATGGTGATCTACCTAGGTGACATAATCATTTTCCTTGTGCTTATGTTCTATGGTCTAAATTAGGCTATACTAATCAATACTGAAAAAATAGGTGATTCTAGCTCATTAATTGACAGTTGAGGTGCTCTACATTGATAATTTTGTCATCCAGGCACTTGCATTAATTGCAAACCACTTCCATATTTGACTAGGGGTGCTAGTGTGTGAATGTGTCTATTTTGTGGTCTCCTTGGTGTTGATGTAATTGTAACTTCAGAATGTATTCACTTGTATTTCTTATGTATTGTACCCCGATGTTTATTTAGGGAAGTGTTTGTAATATAATTGAGTCATGTCATGCCCTGATTTTTCGATCAAGAGTTTCTATAATATAAAAAAGTCATGTCAAGTCAATGTGGGTAACCCTCCTATTGTTCAAGGGTTAAAGTTCCCGCAGTTCCGGGGCCCTAGGGTTGTTAGACTCACCTAGTGAAGTCGGCCCTAGCAATTTATTGTCAAGTCGGGAATTAGTATAAATAGAGAGTGAGCCTATCTATTTAACACACACTCACTCACAATCAATTGTAGCGCATAGCTGAGGGAGAAGAAGTTGATGGGGCTAGAAAGAAAGAGGCTACTACTGTCGGGAGGTCATCTTACTGTTTTGGGTTTTAATTTTGGTGTTGATTCTATCTTTGAGGAAGTTGCGGGGTTTTCTCCATTTATGGTTTCCCCAAGGAAAAAAATTGTGTTCATTGTCTCTTATGTTTGATTGATGTGCTTGTTATTCTCTCAGTTAAAATATCCTAATATAATGCTAGCTTAATGTTAAAAATCTAACATGGTATCAGAGCTAACCTGAGAAGAAGACACTGTGCAGCTGCGGGAACTAGGGATTTCTATTTTTGTATCTCTCTCCACATATTTTCAGCAAAATAAGGTTGGGATGACTCTCCTCCCTAGGGCGCATCTTTTTGTCGAAACAAAATCTGATTCTGAGCTTTTTCAGTTTTGGACCCGACACTACTGCCAGAAATTAGGGCTTTCCACATAAGTGGAATTTTTGAGTGAGCCCAAGCCTAGATTGATCTCCTCCCCAAGATATAAGTTTAGATATCAATATCAAAGCATTTGGTTGGTTAAAACTTCAGGAAAGTCAAACCCTAATCTGCTCCTGAACCAGCACTACAAAAATTCAGCTCCAAATCCAGATCCGACATCTTGACTTGGTAAGATTTAAATATTTTGTATTTCCATTTGAGGTTCTCAGTTAAGATGTCTCATCATACCAAGATTGATGAAAATCTTGAGGGAGCTAATAAATTTTGAGCCTGGAAGTATAGGATCTCCCTGGTCCTAGAAGAAAATGAGTTGGACTCCTACATCAATGAGGAGGTTCCAATTCCAGAGGAAGATGAGGCTAAGGCCTTACATAAGAAGAAGTTGGTTATGGAAAAGAGGATTATTACTAATTCAATCAAGGATCACTTCATACCATAGGTTTCCTCCCTCAAGACACCTAAAGCTATGTTTGATGCCCTAACCAAACTGTTTTAAGGGAAGAACATAAACCAGAATATGACTCTAAGGAACCAGTTGAAGAATGTAAAGATCTAGAATGAGGAGACCATCCAATCATACTTCACAAGGGTCTCCCAGATCAAAGAACAACTTGAAGTGGTATATGAAGAACTAGAGAATGCAGAAATTGTGATGACAACCTTGAATGGTCTCCCTAGGTCATGGGATTCTTTCATCCAAGGAATATGTACTAGGAAAAAGCTAATCAAGTTCAGTAGACCGTGGGAATAATGTTCATAAGAAGAATCTCAAATAGAAGCTCGAGAAGAAAATATTGGAAGTGAATATCAAGCTCTCACAGTACACTCTGAGGAAGGAAGAAGGGAAAATCATCATCACCAAGGTAAGCATTCTCATCAAAAAAATAATTTTGTAAGAAGGGATCCATCCAAACTAAGATGTTATACATGTGATGAAAGAGGTCACTTTGCTAGAAGTTGTGACATGAATAAGAGTGGATCCAAGAAGAAGAAGAACTCCAAAAGAAGACATCATGCTCACACTACTGAGGATGATGATCGTCCCAGGAAGAAAGTAAAACAAGAAAGTGGAGACTCTTCAAGTGATGAATAATATGTTCGAATCTCCGCTCTCATGGGAACTGTCACTCATGGAAGCAAAGATTGGATTATTGATAGTGGGGCTTCCAAACACATGACATGATTCAAGGAATATTTTGAGAAACTATCTGAACATAATTCACCCCCTAAGTTGAAACTTGGGGATGACTACCAATATCCCATAAAAGGTAGTGGTGAATCCTCCTACAAGCTAGACTCTGGAAAGTCTATGAAAATGAAATATTTCTTGTTTGTACCAGGACTAAAGAAGAATCTTCTCTCCATATCGGCAGTAGATGCAAAAGGAATGAGGGTTGCATTTGTAGATGGCCAAGTCCTCATGTGGACAAGAGGAAAGACTATTGACGATGCAATAGTAATTGGAGAACAAGAAGGAGGATTATACAAATTGAAGGGCCATCTAGAACAAGATTTTGTCCATGAGACAGTATAGCCAAATGAACTTTGGCATAGAAGGCTTGCACATGTGCACTACAGAGCACTACCACTTGCAAGCAAAGCTATTGAAGGTCTTTCAGAAATTCAAGAAAAACATGAAGGAGTCTACAATGGATGTGTGAAAGGAAAGAACACAAAGAAGACATTTCCAAGTAGCGAAAGCAAAGCAAAAGGAATCTTGGAAATCATTCACTCCGATGTATGCAGTCCAATGTCATCGAGTTATTTAAGCGGGTATGTATACTATGTTTCTTTTATTGATGATTATTCTAGGAATACATGGATATACTTTATGAAAAACAAAGATGAAGTTTTCAGCAAGTTCAAGGAATTCAAATCCTTGATCGAGAACCACACAGAAAAGAAGATCAAGTACTTTCGATCAGATAATGGTGAATAATTCACATCAAATGAATTCAAAGAGTTATGCAAAAATTCATGGATTAAGACGGAGTTATCCACTCCATATAATACACAACAGAATGCGGTTGTAAAAAGGAAGAATAGAACTATCATGGAAGCTGCAAGAGAAATGATTCATGATCAAGATCTTCTCATGCATCTATGGGCAGAAACTGCCAGAATAGCAATGTATGTACAGAACCGTACTCCACATAGAGTACTTGAGAACAAGACACCTAAAGAAGTATTTTCCGAAAAGAATCCAAAAGTCAGCCATCTCAGAATATTCGGCTATCCAGTGTACAAACACATTCCGAAAGAAAAGAGGACAAAGTTAGATCCTTCAGGAAAGAAGGGTATATTTGTGGGATACTCTGAAAGATCGAAGGCTTACAGAATATACTTCCCAGGATTAAAGAAGATTGACATCAGCAGTGATGTAACATTTGACGAAGACTCATCTTACAACAAATCTAGAAAGAGACCTGTTGAAGATCCTGAAGAATCAGAAGCATCCAGAATTCATGAAACAACCATGAACGAAGAAACTCAAGAAGAAGATTGATAATTTGAAGAACCTCAGGAACCTGTCGATCCACCTCAGGAGAAGAATCCTCGCAAGAGGAAACCTGCTTGGGTACAAGAAGCTATCCAAGGTGCAGAAAGATATGGGGCTCCAGAAGAGAATCATAGAGAAAGAAAGAGGACCGGGTCTTTTCCAGGTATGTAGCTTTATTGTGTGACTTTATCAATAAAGAACCTTCCAACTATGAAGAAGCGGTAGAACAGAAAGAATGGAAGGATGATATGATCGAAGAGTATCAATCGATCATGAAGAATGATGTTTGGGATGCTATCCCAAGACCAGAAGGGAAGTTGATTGTAACTTCCAAATCGATCTACAAGATCAAGCATGTTGCAGATGGCAGCATAGAGAAATATAAAGCAATATTCATGGCTCGTGGCTTCTCAAAAAAAGAAGAAATAGATTATGAAGAAACCTTTGCACTTGTAGCCAGATACACTTCCATCATATCAGTACTTGCTCTGGCTGTAGTGACGAAATGGAAGATACACCAAATGGATGTGAAGACTGCTTTCTTGAATGGTGTGGTGGAAGAGGAAGTGTATGTAGAGTAGCCACTCGGTTTTGAGACACATGATAGGGAGTCTCATGTGTGTAGATTGAAGAAATCCCTGTACAGTTTGAAACAAGCACCAAGGACATGGTAGGACAAAATTGATGGCTTTCTATCCAGTTTGGGCTTTACCAAAAGTAAAGCAGATTCCAATATTTACTACAAGGTTGAATATGGTAGCCGATTAATGCTCCTACTGTATGTAGATGATATGTTTGTAACAGGTATGGATGGGTTGATTGATGATATGAAGAGGAATCTTGCTGCCAAGTTCGAAATGAATGACTTGGGTATGATGCACTATTTTCTAGGCATGGAGGTGTGGCAGAATGCGGATGGAATATCCCTCGGACAAGGGAAGTATGTAGTAGTTATCTTGAAGAGGTTTGGGATGATGGATTACAAGGCCATGACCACACCTGTCGCATCAATCGTGAAGCTATTGAGTGATGCTTCATCAGAAGCGGTTGATGCTACAATGTATCATCAGATGATTCGGTCCTTGATGTACCTGACGAACATGAGACTAGATATTTGCTTTTCTATGAACACCTTGAGCCAATTCCTAACATATCTGAGACATGTTCACTTGATTGTTGTAAATCATATTATAAGGTACCTGAGGGGTACAGTTGATTATGGGCTCAAGCATGAGGCAAATTAGAAGATTAACCTGGAGCGTTATGTTGATTCCTATTGGGTAGGTAGTGCCATCGATAGGAATAGCACTTTAGGGTGTTGCTTCAGTATGGTATCAGGCGTGATCTCTTGGTTTAGTAGGAAGCAATCCTGTTTGGCACTGAGTACAGCTAAAGCAGAGTATGCCGCAACTTGTTCAGCTAGTTATGAGGCAGTATGGTAGAGGAAGCTGCTGTCTAATTTATTTGATCTCCAGTGGTATGCTACTTGTATATATTGTGACAACCAGAGTTGTGTGAACTTGTCGGAGAATCCGGTGTTCCATGACAACTCAAAGCATATCGAGATCAAGTATCACTATATCAAGGATATGGTGCAGAGGGGAGTAGTGAAGCTCTAGTATGTTGCGAAGGATGAACAGATAGATAATGTGTTGACAAATACATTGGCTAGAGTAAATTTTGAGTACTTCAAGGAGAATCTTGGTGTTCTCCAAATCGACGTTCCCTCCAATGGGAAGTGATGAGTCCATGAGCCATTCTGACATGGTGAGAGGATTGGTTCCTTCCATGGTCAGATGTAGGGGCTGAACCATTATGTCATGATGAGAGGATTGGTTCCTTGCATGTCAAATATGAGTGTTGAGCCATTTTGATGTGACTATAGGATTGGTTCCTACATGATCAGATATAAGTGTTGAATTCCATTCTTGGAATGGAGGCACCTAGTCAGTTACTAGGAAAGCTCAGTCTGGGACTGAGGGCCATTCTGATGTGACTGTAGGATTGGTTCCTACATGATCATATGTGAGTGCAAAGCCATTCTGAGGTGATTGTAGAATTGGTTCCTACAATTATCAGATGTAAGTGTAGGGCCCTTTCAACATGGAGGATTGGTTCCTCGCATGGTCAAATGTAAGTGCTAAGCCTTTCTGACATTGGTTGTTAGATGTGAGTGCCGAGCCTTTTTTACATTGGTTTTTAGATGTAAGAGCAGAGCCCTTTCGGCATGGAGGATCGGTTCCTTACATGGTCGAATGTAAGTGTTGAGCCTTTCTGACATTGGTTGTCATATGTGAGTGCTAGGCCTTTCTGACAGGGATCTGGGATGTGTTCCCACAGGTCAAATGTGAGTGTTGGGTGTGCCTTTCTGATATGATTATAGGATTGGTTCCTACATGATCAGATATAACTGTTGGGTGGGCCATTCTGACTTAGGGTCAGATATAAGTGCTAGAAAATACCAACATGGAGGCTAGGCCTATAACCAGCATGAAAAAGGGCTGGCTCTGTAAAAATTCCTATGAGGATAAGAATCAAGAGATAGCACCTATGATGATGATCCAGCAAAGATGTTCTAGAACTAGAAATGATCCAGATCGAGTGATGATCTAGATCCAGTGATGATGATCCAGATCCAGTGATGATCCAGATCCAGATGAATATGACTTGAAGATGAAGATGAATTGAAGATGACGAGGACTCGATGATGATCCAGATGATACAGAGAAGAAGACTTGTGCTGATAAATTTTGTTGAGAGAATAACTTCCTAATTAAGAGGGAGTGTTAATGTAATTGTAACTTGGGAATGTATTCACTTGTATTTCTTATGTATTGTACCCTGATGTTTATTTCGGGAAGTGTTTGTAATGTAATTGAGTCATGTCAATCCTCGATGTTCCAATCAGGAGTTTCTATAATATAAACAAGTCATGTCAATTCAATGTGGGTAACCCTCCCATTGTTCAAGGGTTAAAGTCCCCGTAGTTCCGGGGCCCTAGGGTTGTTAGACTCACCTAGTGAAGTCGGCCCTAGTGAGTTATTGTCAAGTCGAGAATTAGTATAAATAGAGAGTGAGCCTCTCTATTTAACACTCACTCACTCACACTCAGTTGTAGCGTATAGTTGAGGGAGAAGAAGTTGTTGGGGCTAGAAAAAAAGAGGCTATTGCTGTCGAGAGATCATCTTACTGTTTTATGTTTTACTTTTGGTGTTGATTCTATATCTGAGGAAGTTGCATGGTTTTCTCCATTTATGGTTTCATCGAGGAAAAACACTATGTTCATTGTCTCTTGTGTTTGATTGTTGTGCTTTTTATTTTCTCAGTTAAAATATCCTAATATAATGCTAGCTTAATGTTAAAAATCTAACACTTGGGAATTTGTTTGGCTCCTAGGGACTCTCCCACTCACCCATGCACTCCCCCATGCTTTCCTTCCCTCATTTATAACCTAGGAATGCTTCTTAGTTGTTCACACATGGATTGGTGACTATTTGGTTCGGTTTGGAAGGCTATTGGTCAACCTAGGAGGGTTTAGGGGTCAAATCCTATACTCACACTTATATGAATTCACATGGCCTCCAAGGGCTCACAATGTTTCCCCAATGTATTATAAATATGTACTATACACATCTACAATATCTGTTGTAGTATAATGATAATTTATTAGCACCATTCACATGTGTTATTCCAAATATTTTCAGTCTCTTTGTTGTTCTCTTGCACATTTTGTCAAATAATTTGATTGTGAATACTTTTCTAGCTCCTAGATCTCACTGAGCAATAATTCTCACATCGTATCAGAGCTAGTTGGAGTTGTAAACAAATATAGAGAGGTTTGAGTTCTTGTTTAGGGAATATTTCTAGAAAATATCAATGTTTTTCATTGCAGGTTCCTACAATAACTTCATGGATTCAAAAGTAGTTCCTCTCCTTTCTCCATTCAACTATTTTGAGTGGAAGAAAAACATGTGTGCATATCTCAAGAGACAATGTCTCTATGATGTCTCTGTTGGTGCTATGAGTGAGCCAGAGTCCTATAAAGAGAAGTATGATTGGATTAATGATTGTGATAGAGCTTATGGAACTATGTGTCTCGATATACCTCCTACAATGTGCTATCTTTTTTATTCTATTGCATACCCATTCGAGCTTTGGAGAAATATATATGAAGCTCTTGGCATGTAGAAAGAAGATACGATCTATATAGAGAGCAAGAAAATGGGAATCTCTTTATGTGTTATCCCTCCAAAGATCTTGGCCTCATGCATTTCTCAAGAAGTTGTTAGAAATGAAGAAGAAGAAGAAGTAGCTAGAGATTCAACAAATGATCCAACTCAATTTTCTTCCTCTGTGGCTTCCTCTTTTTTCCAAGAAGATATTTTTCATGAAGATAACATACGAGTTGTTTCCATAACTACTGTTGAAGATTTATCTTTCCATTCTATGCCTTTCTCCTCTATGTCTTTTATTAAGAAGGATGAAGATGTGTTACTAATTCGTGATCATAGTGAGCCTTCTCTAGAAGATGGGTTTTCTTCATATGAGAGTATTGGTTCGAAAGATGGTCAAGGAGAATTTTGGAAGTCAAGTGAAGATCTCTCATTGCTTCACATTGTTTTTCTTCCTATGTATTCCTCCATCATGACTAGTAGAGTTCCTTCAAGTTCATTTGAAGATGGGGAATCCTTTGCCATCACAATTCCGCACCTTCTTGGAGCTAATTACAACCTTCTTTCAAAGTTGATGCTTCACAAGCCTTATGATTCGCTTGGGGTAACCAATTCTCAAGCACTTCAAGTATCTTTTGGACATGGCACCCTGGTTGGTTCGAAGTTCAAGTCTGAATAGCACCATTCTCTCTCCTATTAGTTCATTTCAGCTATTCTACATGATCCCAAGATTCATCATATAGCTGTACATATTCCTAAGTTGGTTGAGCACATTCCACTTCTTTCCAAGAAGAAGATTCCTCTAGACATACTCATCTAGTTTGGAGTGTATACATATTTTGGTTTCTCTGTCATATCCATTTTTTAGAGGAGGTTTTGTACCATGATTTTTTCCTCCTTACCTTTGTTACATGGATCAATATAATTTTCTCGTAAAAGGTGACTTGTGCCTTAGTTTCCAAGACCTTAATTAATCATATTGAATAAGTTGTACTAAGTTAGGATTAACGGGGGGTGTTACAGAAATAATCTATCTTAGTACCGTGATGATCTACCTAGGAGACATAATAATTTTCCTTGTGATTATGTTCTATGGTCTATCTTAGGCTATATTGATCAATACTGGTCAAATAGGTGATTTTGGCTCATTAATTGATAGTTGAGGCGCTCTACTTTGATCATTTTTTCATTTATGCACCTGCATTAATTGCAAACCAATTCCAGATTTTACTAGGGGTGCTAGTGTGTGAATGTGGTTATTTTGTGGTCTCCTAAGGCATGTATTTGGATCCTATGGACTCTCCCACTCACCCATGTGCTCTCCCATGCTTGCATTCCCTCATTTATAACCCAATAATTCTTCTTACTTGTTCACACATGTTCACACATGGATTCGTGACTGTTTGGTTAGGTTTGGGAGCCTATTGGTCAACTTAGGGAGGTTTAGGGGTCAAATCCTATCCTGACACTTGTATGCATTCACATGGCCTCCAAGGGCTCACTATTTTTCCCCAATGTATTATAAATATGTACTATAAACATATACAACATGTGTTGTAATATAATGGTCAGTTATTAACACCATTCACATGTGCTATTCCAGCTATTTTCAGTCTCTTTTCTCTTCTCTTGCACATTTTGTCAAATACTTTGATTATGAATGTTGCTCTAGATCCTAGATCTTATTGAGAAGCAATTCTTATAGAGGGAAAATTGTAGGGACAATATTTTGATCATGAGATCAATAGTGGCGTTCTTCGAACATCAGATTGAGGTACGATTTCTATACCTTAGTTGTTAGATTCTTTAATTTATCTAGCATATTTGAGAATGTATGTGATTTTTGGTGTCATCCTGTCTATTTTTTTCTAGCCCAAACCATAGGAAAATATTCTCTATAACAGAATTGGCGACTCTGCCAGGGAAGTATCTCTTTTGTTGGGGGTTTTGGGTGCATTTTTGCTTAAATTTATTTTTGATCTTTTACCCCTTTTTCTTTGTATATGCAGGTCAAAGTACTGAAAATCATGTATATACATAGGCTGTCCTTTAGCCAATTGTGTACATACACTGATGTTCTCTGAAAAATCGCATATACCTCAAATTTTGAGTGATATATTGGTGTGAGAGATTGATGGGTAAATTATGAGTGTTGTTGAGTCTACTATGGTCCTTATGGTGTCTACTGGCTACTCCTCTTGTTGTTCGAAACCTCTTTTTATTGATTTTTTTTAGGAAATTTGTTCTTGTATTTTTTTCCCTTTTGTTTTTATTTTAGTGCATGAATCATTGAGTCTTGGTTTCATGCTTAGATTGTGTCTTTATACTAGCTGCTACTAGGGCTAAGAGGTTGATGGCTCTTTTTTGCATTTTCAATCATTTACTTTGAAAATACAAAAATATTTGCATTGGTGAATATTCATTAGCATTTTTCATTTGCATGGAAGTAAGCAATTGCATCAATTTGCTTGGAATGAAATTAGTCTAGGATTTCATTTAGAAAAGATTGTATTTTATTTTGAAAGGAAAAATAATTATTACGCACTTCATTTAGTGGCATAACATATTTTCATTTGGAAAACAAGATTTCACTTGGCATTTTTTTTNCCCCAATTTGCAAAACAATTTAATGTTATTGAGGAACATTATGTTATATTTTATGCTAAGTTTGTAATTGATGACCAAGTGGGGTCAAGGATAATTAATGTGATTCAGAATATTTTATTAATAAATAAATAAATGATGAGACAACGGCTTAGGGAAGCTGTTAAAAGAGTGTTGACTGGTCACTTAGTGGAGGAGACTGGGTGGAGAGTATTCTGACAAGTGGGAGCATCCTCAAACTACTTCTAACTATTGCAGGTGGAAATTTCCCTATATTTGTGATCATGATTCCCAAAGAAAGTGGAATTGGAGCAGGTGGCTCATTCAGTAAAAATTGACCCAAAAGACCTAGGCATTTGTTATATAATTTCCCATTGAAGACAGCTGGGTCTTCTCATTATCATTTAGGGTGAATGAAGTACACATTAAGAAATTCGATGGAGGGGACTGATTGAAGTGAGTTTGAGGGGTTAACTATTGGGTACTGAACTTATGCAGCTGTTAGGCTGAAGTTCTTACTGTTGTGAGCAGGTTTGGATTACTGCTGTAATTTGACCAGTTAGGTGACAGAAGGTCTTAAGGATACATCTGTCACTCAGTACTTTACCAGGAGGACCAGGAAATAGGCTCGGGGATCACAAGGAAGTGCATACTAATCTTTCTCTAGGAGTTGGTTGGGAGGAACAGCCTCCTTAAGCTGTTTCCACCTCATCATTTGGCAGGTTTTTATTTGTTCAGGTTATTTATAATTTATTTACTGTTTTCAGCAAATGATTACTAGTTTTTTTTAAAGATATGCATGGTAATTTTTTGTTAGGGTTTATACACAAAAGAGCATTGTTTATCGATAACTTAGTGATTGTAGATTTTGTTTAAAATAGTAGTGTTATTGCTAAATGAAAAGTGATGAGAATAAATTACCACACTGTAATTTTGCACACCTTGTATAGGCAGTACTCTAGTACAGTTGGTTGATTAAGTAGATGTGATGTTTTGTTTATCAACTCTGAATAAAAATTGCAAATGATTTATTTTATAGATTCATATGAATTGTTTACAGAAATTTTTGTTGTACTTACTTTATCTACTGAAAGTAACTGTACTATTTATTTACAGGAAAATAACTGAATATATATATATATACTAATTATTAGTAATCATACTAATCAAAGAACTATTATTAGTACTATTATTTATTATAAACATATTAGGTAAAGTTAAATTAATAAATATAGGAATAGTAAAACAAAATAGTATTTAGGGTTTATGAAAGATAGGTTTTATCTTTTCTTACAGACTTGCATAATATTACTCATAACATAATGTTTAACAGCTATAAAAATTACTGAAAATAAAATAGAAAATTTGAACTAAAATTTATTCATGTAAAATCTATTTTATTACAGGACTGAAGGATCCTCAAAATAATAACCTTTCTGAACGAAAGAAGAGTACTAAATTTACTCTTTAACACTGTAAAAATTTAATAGTAAAAATAACTATAAATCAATTATGTTATATGAATTTCTAGAATTTAATAACTATGTACACAAGTTGATAGACCGAAATAAAACAAAGGTATTGGCTTGTGGCCTTTTATAACAATGGTTGAGGCTTAATCCAATTTTTTAAAAACAAGAATCTTTTTCATCTTCCAAGCCGTAAAGGATCTGTCTAGTAAACCCCAAGTTACGGCTGCAATAGCCTTCAAAGTTATTGCACATAACACCCTTTAGGGTTTTCTTTATAGAAACAAAATGACAAGAAGTAATCTAACAATAAAGACCCAAGCTGAGTCCACAATCGGCAGTGAATCTTTCCCATCTTTCCAACCACCATGATATCAATACAAGAGAAACCCTCAGTGCAACTGGGGCTTACCATGTTCTACATAATTGAAGTTTGAAAGAACGAGTTCATCTCCAACTTATGATTCGGTGAAAGAAACCTGCACAGAGTAACCATTTTAATGGTTAGAAATATTTTAAAAGTAAATTCTAAATATACTTCTTTGAAAGAAAAGAAAAACAAGATAGGTCGTTACCTGATAATGTTTCCATTCTGTAGAAACCAAGATTGCACAACCTTTGAGTCAATTCATGGGCACTTTGGAGAACTTTACCTCAGTAGCTTTTGCATCGTAACTTCTGAAAACCCTAAGTCATGAATCCAAAGGAAAAACAAGAAGCACCTAGCTAAAATGAAGGGAATTGATTTACAAAGCTCTGTTTACTGTTTCTCTATCTTAAATACCAACTCGGTCCCTAAATCGATGAAGGTGCACGATTTTACTCACACAGTTTCTCCGCAGTAGTTGTAGAGCTCATAAAACTGGTAATTACTTCTCACAAGACCAAGCTCACGGTGGAAATGGGAAATTGGAGGACATCAAGGAGTAATGGCGGCCACGAGCTCCCAGCTCACCTGCACCAGAAAAAGAAACCCTTTCCCTTTGCAAAATGAAGGTTAGGGTACACACAAGTCAACTTAACCTATGACTTTGCCACCTCCACGTGTTCTTCGATATTTATCACCAGCGTGGGTAGAAGTTCTATAATCACGATTGTAGTTTTAAATCTACAATTAAAATTATTATAGATCAAATCCTACAATCACTAATTCAATGCAATTGCTATAATATTTTACCTTTGAAATATTTCAATACTTGGTATATTAACTATAGGAATAATATATGGATACTTCTCTAGGGTTTATTTTATAAATTAAGTTATCTTACTAACTATGTTTGGTATAGTTATAAGACTTTTGTTGTACATTAAACTATATAAGAAGGAGATCCTATGGTCCCTTGAAGTACCCTTTTGTTTTGGTAAAAGTTGGAAAGTAAAATGACAGCTAGAACCCAAGCAATAATAAGAACTCTTATATGATGCCAACCAACTGTCTTATCTTAAATATTTTACTAAATCAACTTGTGAAAAAAAAATATAGTCTATAGTTAAAGGTGCACCAAAAATTTAAGTGATTGATACAAGTGAAAAGAATTTCAATATAAGAACTATAATAATTAGAAGGAAAAATTTGTTCAACCAGGTTCACAACTCTTAATGCATTGGGTAGTTGGAGCTACAAGTATGTGCAGTTCATAGACTTATATAATAGTCTTAAATAAATTTCTAACATCCATTTAATGAGTAAACAGCTAAGAGTCGAGATAGTTTTTGTTTATATAATGTGAAAATTATTTAATTACAAACCCTAGGATAAGGGTAAAAGAGATTTAAGAGTTTTTAGAATTTACTTTTTCAGTAAAATAGGTTATAGTTATAGTTTATCAACCTAGAGTATTTTCTATCATATTATACAAAAGATTCATAATTCTTATGTTCAAAACTAGACTCCAAATGATTGACTAATCTAAACAAAAATTCTGAGTACTATAAATTCTTCTTAAATGAACTCTAGATCAAATTTTCTATAAATTTAAAAAAACAAGTACTCTTGGAATTAATTGTAATCAACTAGTAACTTTACTTATTTTGTATAGTACTTTGATCATGCTTTTACACCCATGCATATGCAGTTTCTTATAAATATAATTACGGAGTTTCAACAACAAATTTAAGATCAACATTACCTCTTATGGAAACAGGCTGCATTTAAACATTCTAAGGCTAGCATCATAAACATGCTAGAGAAGTATCTTCTTGACTTGAATATAAATATTATTATTTTACTGGAACTTATGCTTACCTGTAAAACCCTGTAAAGAACCATCAGTCCCACTGTGTTAGCTTAAAGCTAAGTAATCCCTGATCACACATAAGAGATTTTCCCTACTTGACAAAAGAAATTAACAGTAGACCTAGCATTAGTAGAATACAAGTTTCTTTCTACTTTTTGGAACAAAATTATAACTGTTAAGATGAAAACAACACTAACACAGCTTTTAAAGTTAAGCCTATAGATTATACAAAACCTTATAAAGAAGTAAATCTTTATTTCTCTTACAAACTAATTTATTATATGTTAATAGTTAGTGGTACTTTAGTGACGACATTTGACATTTTATGTCACATGAAAATTTTTAAATTTTTATGAATTTTTGAGTTATTACATTTTAGGTGTGCATATTTTATTTTATTGTTGAGTCATGACATCACTAGTTTCACGACCATATCCCTTGAGTAAGCACAACCTCTTAAAATGAACACTTAATTTAAAATTCATTAGAACAATTTTACTTTATAGGGTGCACCAATAACGCTAGCTGTTAAAGTCATGGAATAGGATTTTGTGAGTAAACTTATCCAATACTATAAAAGGAAAAAAAATTAGGTGTCTGAATAGGGAGAGGAGAAATCTTTGCTATAACTAGTGATCTCAGGAAGCTCCTCTTACACAAGATTTAATAACAAGGCAACACACATGTTGATGGTGGGGATATCCCTCCACTACCTTCAATGAGCACTCTATATATTTATAGGATATTTTTTCATATATGGGGGATCTTGAGGTACCTTTGGTGATTTTGAGCTTTTGGATTATTTACCCTTCCCATACGGTAGATCCTAACTGCAACTTAGTTTCTTTTCCCAGGTATCAAAGGGGGTACTTCTAGAGTTTATTCTGTAAGTGTCCTAGCCAGGTAGTGTTCAGATGGAACAATTTCTTTATGAATTGAAGATGAGGGCCACTATAATTGGTTACACACCTTCGCTTGTCATTATATGGGAGTCTCAAGCCTCTCCTAGGAGAGACATACCCATTGCATTCAAGAGCTCATTTTTCCTCGTTCCTTTCTTTTTTGCATTTTCCCTTGCTTATTTAGGGGCATGCTCTGTGTTCGCTAGTTGGACTTAGGGATCATGGTTACTTGGAGTCTCTTTGTTGAGTCACTATAGATCAATTTATGGATCCTTGTCGATCTCATCATTTAGTAGGTTTATTTCCCTTTGATCCTACTCAGATTATTTACAAGATTCAGAGACATGATACTGGTCCTCTTTCAGATAGGGGACTTATTATACTTTTAGGGATTAGTACTTTATCTGATACTCCATAGCTCCCTCCATCCCCATCGTATGTAGTGGGAGAGGAAGCACATGGGGCTTCTTCTACCACCACCTTATGGATCCCCGAGACTCCTACTTACACCATATTACATGTTGATAGTCCTTCTCGCCCCATAGGAACATGTCCTTTTGAATTCACATGGTCTTTGGATCACATATCTAACTTTTCCTTAAGGTGGTCAGGTACGGATCATCAACCTGTTCCCTTAACCACGAGTCAATTTAATTTTAGCATGCTGAATGTTTTAGCTCGTATAGCATCATCCATTCATGTTCCTAGTGGTAATATTAGTGTTGGACTTAGGGGAACATATGCCCCTTATGCTGCATATCAGTTCAGAGGTGGTCACATCCCTCCTTCTACTCCATTAGTACCTCACATTAGGTTTTATCCTTGTTTGGGTGGTGAAGTATATGTGAACATTGGGTATAAAACTTATATACAATGATTTATCCCATAATCCTCTATTCCTATTCCTTGGATTTTTTTTTCATGGAAAATCCTCCCCTTACTTTGAGAGGGCCCATGGGAGAGTATGATCCCTTTGATACAGTTCCCCTATCATCTACCATCCTTGTGTTCAGAGGTTATGTGCCCCCCCCAGGTGTCTGGGGCTCATCCAGTACACTAAACAAGAAATTTTGGTTATATGGTCCTCCCTTCTCAAGGAATTCCCCATATGCAAAATGCATGTGCATCCTTACATGGGTTATATGGGAGGAGGTTTCTATCATACTGGTGAAGGTCATGGTCTTTACCAAAACCTACCGTATCAAAACCAATGTTTCCTGAAGGCATGGAATTAAATTTTGTAACCTAGGATCCCTTTTTTAGCTACGTTGAACTTTCCTGATCTATCTAGAATCACGAACAACCTGATGTGTCATGATCCAACATGGCCTCCTATTGCCGTCAAAATTCCTATCAAACTTTGAAGGAAAGAATGGTGAGGATCCAGGTGATCACGTTATGAATTTTCATCTATGGTGCTCTTCGAATTCGTTGAATGATGATTTTGTTTGATTGAGACTGTTTCAAAGCACCCTCACGGGCTCAACCATGAAATGGTATATAGAGATGATTGGGGGAACATACCATACCTTTAATGAATTTTCCATGGTATTCCTTAAATGAATTTTAGTTTTTGGTTCGCTATGATGTCGATACCGAACTCATTTTGACCTTTCAGAAAGACAATTCCACCCATATTTCTAACCATATTAAATAGTGGCTTAGAGGAAAGTAATTAATTAAGGCTAACATTCCACCGAAATTCTTATTGGAATGGTTCCTGAAGTCCTTATTTACTTATATCATAAAGGATGTTTCGACGTCCAAAGTGGAGACCGAGGAACAAGCCATTTTTTGAGCTCAACAGCTAGGCCTGATTTATGCTCAGTCTGGGATCCTTTATGATATTATCCATTATGCACCGAGGTCAAATCATCACCCCAATTTTAAACCCAGGCCACATGCCAGTTTCCTTGTTGGCTATGTAAGTGCGAAAGTTGTGGGCCAGGTTACACATCAAATGAAAATTTTGTCGGTTAACTAGTTTGTAGCTGGACAAGCTACGACTTCATCCACCCCCATCCAATCGACAGATGTAAATTTTGTGTTATAATCAAACCAAAAGAGTAACCGGAAACCCTGATGAAATACGAAAAAGGGGAAGAATAATAATAAGGGTGGGAATAAAAAGGAGAACACTAATTATGATAAGAATGATAAAAATGCTAGGGGGGACAATCAGACTAAACATAAGGTCAAATTCCCATGTAAAAATTGTGGAGGAGAGTATCTTACACACTTGTTCCCTAGTATTGATGAGGCTTCAAATATGATCACACAGAGCCCAACTTTGATGATGAATCCCCTTCCACATAATAAAAATATGACTTCGAGGACTCTATCCACCTAAAGTGGTGTTGGTGGGAGTCGAAACCTGCCAGGCCCAGAAAGTGATCATGGTTGTATCAATATGATGTTAGTTGTACATGTTGAAACACATTCACGTGATTATGGTCCGTCACAACCTAATTTGGGGAAAGAGCCCCCGTCTCCTAATATCTCATTGCATATTTATAAACCCAAGTCTATACCATGCGTGCCAAAATTATTCCTTAAGCACTTAGTGCATGATCCTAATCCCCAAGCCACCTGGTACTATTCTATTATTGAGTATTTGGGACAAAATCCCTATGTGATGTTAGCCTTATAAGTGCTTCAGACTTGTCTCTCACAGAGGAATTCCTTGTTGGCTTCTTTGGGAGATTGTGATTTATGCAGTTTGAGTACAAGCAAGTTTGAGACGACTGATGCCTAGCCTTGATTTCCTTACCATGTATGTTTTTAAGTTCATGTGGAGTGTCTAAAAAACACCATCAAACACACTATTATTGTTGAAGGTGCTTTGACATTGTGATGATTAATCAATTATAATTCACCAATTCTAGTTCCTTTGCATCATCGGGACCTATGGTCATAGTTATTGAAAATTCTCAGCTAATAAAAAAGAATGTTGGTGTAAAAATGTATCCTTTGTTGATGGTAACATTTAACTTGTTTGCGCAATTTTTTCAATTGATTCCACTTTCAATGGTGCTCTACCATCGTCGATTTTGGTCCCATTTCGTACTTCGTATTTGAGTAACCCTTGGATTCATCCTTTTTTCTATTAATTCAGGTAAGGGATCTTCATCCATCAAAATGGATATGATGTTGTCTATGAAAAAGGTCATTTGTCAAGATTCATATGAAACTATTGTCAACCCTGATCTTTCCTCTTCAGGGACAAAGGAGGAAGATCCTGCACTGCCACCTGCTTTGGCGGTCCACTAAAATTTCTCACATGATTTTCTCAATAATACTTTTCCCCTAGATGAAGCGATTGTCAAGACCATGATTTTTCCTGAAAGGTCTTGGGAGGACCTACATTATAGACCTTCTTCCCTACAAGAGCTTGAAAGGACCGAGCATGATGAGTCCTTGTTGGCCTTAGGTGAGGAAGTTGAACACCCGGTGCTCCCTTTGGATGAGTATAGTCTATATGTTGAAGGGAACACTGGTGATATCTTTCCTACCATCCCGATGAACCCTTGAGCACCTCCTATCATTGAATTTGAGACTTATATGGATAGCCTTGTTGTGCACTCTTGCAAGATAATAGATTATCCATATCACTTTCTACTTGTGTTTGAAAGAGGCAAGAAGCTATTGTGATTTATCATTTTGTTGGAAGAAATATTGGTTGACCGTTTAAAGGTTGAGACAATACTTTAGTTTCCTCCCTCACACTTAATGACCTATGTTTGAGACTCTAGCCTCAACTGAAACTTTGTATATTAGTGTATATATTTTGGTTTTACCTACCATAATTTTGTAGCTTCACTCTTGTCATTTATCCATCTCTATATATTTTGTTGAGATTTATGGACCAATGTTACAGCGTGAGTATTTTTTGTGGAACATTTTCTTCAGATGGTAAGGAGTTGTGCCTAGTATGCTTGTACCTTTAGCAGTTATATCTTTTCACTGTAAAAAGGATATGATTTCACTCCACTTGAATTATTGCATTATGCTATGACCATGATTCATTAAACATAGGTACAAACCTACTTTTTAATGACACATAACCTTTCAACTGCTTCTAGAAGTGTCTTTATGTAAGCAGTAGAGATTTCTCGACCATGGGTTCCCTAGTTAGATCTTTCTTTTCCAAATGGTGCCCATGCTAAGATCCCTCCTTAGATATAGGAGTCCCTAGTATCCCCTCCATGCCTTCAAATAAAGACTTCATGTCTTTCATTATCTTTTATGTTGGGCATTTTCTCGAGGGACTCCCATTTTATATCAAATTGTAAATGCATCGCATGCATCTGCTTGCCTTATTGAGCTTAATTATGTCTCTTCGCTACAATTTTATAAGCAATATTTCCTGAGTTTGTATAAACTATATCCAATCAAAGTATCTTATTTATCCTTTGCATCTTGATCACCCATCACTGTAGAGGAAACATTCCCCTAAGTGTCTTGATCCTGTGCACATTTCCTTGCATTGAGCATAGGTATGTTCCACTACTTGGAACTAGTTTCCTTGACCATGACACTTGTTTCCTCTCTGTTGTACTATAATCACATTTTATTCCTTTTCAATATTTATAATACGAAAAATACCAAAAAAATTAAAAAACATAAAATCCAGACGTGAAATGATATTGTATTATATTGGAAACTGTTGTGTCACCTTCGAATAGAGAACAAATTATGAGTCTATTCATCATGGGTAGGGTTTCTAAAATGACCTTAGGATTTGTACTCATTATTCAAATTTTTCCACTAATTGGTTAAGTGTCCAGTCCCTATGGAGCCTCTATTGATGCCTCTTATGTCAAAGACTTGTCCTCGTTTGCACATTGAGTCTATGCTTCCTAAGTTTCTCTATATTCCCCACACTCTTTTTCGAAGGAATTTTTTAGGATGAGTTGATCTTTCCTCAGTTATATTAACTCTACATGTTAGTCGTTCCCTGTACATCATATAGCTATGTTCCTACCTGGCACCATAGGCCTACTTTTATCATTGGTAGGTTACTTTGAACTCAACAACATCTCATCATTGGTCCCCGACTGAGTGGCTTCCATTGTGTTTGACGATAAGACATCTATTCACACATTGGGATTCATGCCATGTATTGGATTCCATTATACCCTATTGGTGGTTTCCTCATCTTTGTCAATAGTTTTCATCATTGGATGTTATTCAGAGGGTATCTTTCGCATGATAATTGCACCTAGTATGCACAGGAAACACACATGGTTACTAGTTCATGTAAATATTGTTCATCCAAGTTCTTCCAAATTATCCATCCTTGTTGTGTACCTCGTTTTGGTTGATGGGGGATTCCTCAATTCCATCCTTCTAGTGAATTCCATTCCATTGAATTCATATCATTTACTCGGGAATTGGGATCTAGAGTCAGTTGAGTGCCTTGAGACTTGCGGTCATTAGTGGCAGGTTCTCTCACCATTGACATATTTGGGAATACATCAATGTCCCCTAATCGATGGATTATTCAAGTGTTCTACCTCAACACCTCTATTTTCACTTTTTGAATGCACTCGGTACCTTGACACCCATTTTCATCATTGGTGGGATGTACCATGTCTATTAACAATATACATCAATGACCAGTAATTAGATGATGTTTCATCATGTTCGACCTCAACACATCTATTCACGTGATGGAACATGTACCATCAACGGTTTGTGTAGAAGACCTCAGAGTATGGTGGAATTCCATATATTATACTACCTTGATCGTGACAGCACCTATGGGATTTCAGTTCTCATACCAGAGAAATGTACCTTATTATGTACTAGATGTCTTCATTAAGTATGGAGACTAGACTCCACTTTGTATTGTACGTGGCTATGACCACTTACGACATATGTCATGCCTATTCATATCCATTTTACTTATATGTATTCGAGACTACTATATGTACTCCAGATCTACAATCATGTATACATAGTTATTATTGTATTATGCTAGCAAATGACTAGTTCTTCCACCTAGATCTTCACTACTCCACTCTTGGGACTATTATAATGTATTTCAGCCATCGTGTACCCCTATAACCTCACACATTAGGGGGAATATGTTATAGCATGATTTTCCACACCTTATTCGTCATTCCTTAATGGCCTTCCCTTGTCCCTATGTAGAATCACTATACCCCCCTTATTCACTATAACCATGATGCTTTAGTTGAACCATAAAACACACATTTTTGAAGATACACGCAGGTCATCAGTTATGGAGCCTTTGTATATGTAACTTACACCATTACATCCCGCGTACATCGGGTTTTATGCTCATAAACAAAAAATATTTGGAATTTCCTCATCATGTAACGGATACCTTGATCTATGGCCTTTCACATGCCTAGAAACACTCATATTTGACCCTCCATTTCCCATTTGAGGGGTATATATTAAGCCATTGTGAAACATTAGAGGATGAGAAACTTTGAGAGTAAGGAGACTATAGAAAAAAATTTCCCCATTGTCATATACTTGAGTCTGCACCCATTTTTCCTTGTTGATAAAACCATTTGTGTTCATCTCCAAAGCTCCCAATTATCTTTATGAGATTTCCTTGCAACAGAGGATTGAAGTGGTGGATGCCCAAGTGGAGGGACTCAGTTCTCGGTTCCAATGAGGTGTCGACAGAGTTTTTCACATTGTATCTCTATTTTTACATTAATAGAAATATCAAATTCTCATCCAAATTTCATTTGCAATTGTTGATATTTTTATCCATGGGTATAGTTTCTTTGTACATGTTTAAATGGATTATGCTAGTTTGAATGCTAACAATTAATATATTTTTTGTTGAGGGGAAATTGTAGGAACAAGCTTTTGATTGTGAGTTGAACGGTGGTATTCTTTGAACATTTGGTTTAGGTACATGCTTATTTAATTTATCTAGCATATTTGAGAATTTGTTTGTGGTCCACCCCAAACCATAGGAATATTTTCTCCGTAACATCAACTGATGCATGTATGGTTGTCATTGGATGATGTTAGTGTATGATTGATATATGATCAATGAATGATTGATATACGGTTGAAGTATTATGAACTGATGTATGTATGATTGATGTATATTGGTTATATTAATTGGTATTAGTTAATATATGATGGCTTTTTTATTGTTCTCTAAAGGAGACTTATGCTTGTTGTTGAGATGAAAGATAGTAGGTTTAACTACTAGTTGTTATGGCCTTTTGCTTTTCTTAGTTAAATTTGAATTGTTGCTTTGAATGTTACATTAAAGTATATAAAGTGTGGATGTGGTCCTTTTGATCATATTGAAAGGTATACTAGTAGTATCCTAGCGATATTTCATGAATAAAGTGAAAAGGTGAAACAAGGTATTGATCATAAACGCATCTCTATGAAAAGTATTTACTAATCTTGTAAATGATTAGAATGTGATGCAAATGTTACATTGATTATAGTATATTTATGGTATCTTGTTGAAATATGTGTGTGTATATATATATACCTGGGAACTAATCATGTGTTCTATTGATTGGTTGTGACTGAGGTGAGCACCAGAAAAGGAAAAACTCATGGGTATGAATTTCCTATGATGGAAATGTATTGTGATTTCTTAGAAACATGGTTACCTTTCGATGCACACCCTAAAGAGCACTAGAAGGCATGGGTATGCTCAAGGGATTGTATAGAAGAGAAGAGGTACCATCCTTGTGTTGCATGGGGTAGGTATTTGGGTGCCATAGTTGTCTGAGTCAAAGTGATATACCTATGGAGTTGAAAAAATATGTAAGAAGATAAGTATATTGTGATATGAATATTTTGTAAACTTTTTGAAAAAATATCTATATGCTATGTAACTTTATATATACTGATAAATGTGTGTGTTGAAGTGGAATTTATTTCATGAATCATGAAGATGTATTTTGTTATCCTTTATCCTTATATTTGATGGCTAATCATATGATTGATTGATTGACATATGATTCAAGGTGGGTCTATTTTGTTGAAAAATTGAAGGCCTTGCAATGAGGTTTGAAGACCATTTGATAGGGATTGAATATTGAACCGTGATTCTACACCGAGAACCACTCTGCTAGTCCATGTTATCAAATGAGAATCCTGGGAGTAGGGATGGTGATATTCCAAGTAACTACAAGGGTGAAGGAAGTGACATTTGCAAGGCTATGGAGATGGGCGAAAAAGCAGGTGGTAGTGGGAAGTATTACGGTATATCAAAAGAGGATTTCTGAGAGTTGCAATGATAAAGGCATGCATGATGAAATGTAAGAGTATGTATGCATCAAGGATGATTCATTTTTTTAAGGGGGATGGGATTTAATATCCCGAAGCTAACCCCCAGACACCTATGATTCTATTCATTTTCTTCACGGTGGCACTAGGTGCCTAGACCATGAACCATGGATATTATAATGATTGTTGTTGAAATTATGTTGTTGTTATTATTATTATTAATGGCACACCATGACAATAATGTTGCAGGGGGGTCTTGGAATTTTATATGAGAAGGGGTTGGGTTAGGAGTTGAAGCTCCCCTAAAAAAATCTAATCTAACTAATTCTAATAATTTTGGACCATGGGGTCCTAAATTACCCAAATAATGTTTTTCATGGAGATGCATGCAGTATCTGTGCACCCTAGGTGAGAATATTCCTCATCTAGATGTTGGTGGGGTCTACTTCCATTGCACACAAAATATATACGCCTATTTGACTAATTATGGTCAAGTCATGCACCTATTTTGAGTTACCATTAGTCAATCAAGTTAAATTGAGTTAAAATTAGTGAAATTGAGTTAACAGTCAATTACACTAGTGAAACTCACAGTCAGTTAGAGTCAGTTTGGTAATTGGAGTTTGCATTCAATTGATTAGTGTCAAAGGTCATTAATATTCAGTTAAATGAAGAATTTGAGTCATATTCAGTTAATTTTGAGTTAATTTAATTAATTTAAGTGATTGTTAGTTAGTTTGAGTCCTCTTTCAGTTACACTAGTGTGACTAGTGTAATTAACTTTTACTTAGGTAAGTAAAGTTTTCTTTTAACTAATTAAGTGTCCAAACATAGGAAATTGAGTCAATTCTAGTTAAGTTGTGAATTTTTGAATGAATTAGAATTTAACTAGATGTATGGGAGTAAATTTGGGAAAATTCAAGTAATTGGGTAGAATTCGAGTCAACTTCATGCAAAAGGGATGGTTTGAGAACTTAAGAGTCAATTAAGGAATTTTGGATCTAATTTTGAGGAATTTGAATTATTCAAGGATTGTGAGGGCCTTTGATAGTGTTCCAGAGTCATTATCATTGGATTCAAGTTACTTGGTTGAGAACTTGAATGAGTTAGTCTATGGGTTAGAGAAGCCTCCATGAATTAGAGTTTCTACTTAGTGGTCTAAGTCCATCTCTTAGAGGTAATTGGAATTAGGAAAAATATATTCAAATTGCTCACGAGGTTCTTCATTCATTATTTGTGCATGTATATGAGTGTAGAAAAGAAAATCTATGGATGGGTTGTGAATGCTAAAGGTTGTTTTGGCCACTATTATTGCACATTTTAGCAGTGATTCTTGCTTGCAGATATAGGAGGATATGGTGTGCCATTCTGTTGGTCTTGGAGACCAATTCTTCATGTGATTTAGATTCCCTAATAGGGATCTAGAGGGTGTTTTGTGGTAGGATTTTCCATGTGATTTGAATTCCCTAGTAGGGATTTGATTTGTGGTTTTGGGAGATATATTTATCCCTTTTTTTGAATGCTCTTGTAGATATTCAAGGTTGTCATTTGGCTTGGGAGGTCATAAGTGTTGTGAAGGGTGAAGGAATAAATTCAATATTATTATCCAATATGAGAGAGGGACATTTATGTGTGTATATTTCATTTGAAGGTGCTAGAAATTAAGGGAGAGGGGGACAATCCTAGACATGTATGTAGGCCTTGCTATTCTTTTTGTTTTCAATGCTCTAATAGATATTTGAGTTGTGTTTTGACCTGGGAGTTCGGAATTGTTGTAGTTTCACCGAGATTATCCAACATGATAGGGGGGGAATTTTTTGTGGATATCTCATATGAATGTTATATAACTTGAGGGAGAGGGGGATTATATTAGACAAGTTTATAGGATTTTTGTTTCAAAATATCTAGTAGACATTCGAGTTTGTGATTTGACCTGGGAGGTAAGAAGTGTGGTAAAGGGTGAAAGAGTATCTTCACTGAGATTATCCAAAAGGAGAGGGGGAAATTCTATGTGGATATCTAATATGGTTGCACTAGAAGTTGAGGGAGAGGGGGACAATCCCATATAAGTGTCTACACCTTGTTATCATATTACAAGAGAGGGGGACAATTATAACAATTGAGATGAATTTCAGTGGTAAGTGGTGCTCTGGGAGAGGGATACAATCTCAAGAAAAAAACCAAACTGACCACTGTTTTTATTTCTGGGATATGGGGAAAATCCTAAGATAGGAAGCGCATTGGTTCTAATCTTGTCTTACGGGAGAGGGGGACAATCCTGAGGTAGAAGGGTTAGAAGTAATTTGTATTTCCTTGAGGAGAAAATATATCCCATGTCATTCATCAGTGTCCACCTTAGAATATATATTCTTTTTTGAGATTCCATCCCTAGCTCAGGGTTGATCATTCAATCAACAAACATACGCTAAGAAAAGATCTATGAATGTGAGGAAAAATTGTCATGTTGCTGCCAATTGCACCTATCAATATAAGCATTATGTTATTTTATTATTTTATGTATGATTACTAAAATGTATCATGGAGGATGATTTTATGCTTTGATTTCTTAGTTAAATGCTATGTTATGATGTTACTAACTTTGATGTTGGTCCGACAGCCTTCGCAAATGTATGTGATTCCTTGAGATGGTAATATGTAAATTGAAATGATTAGTTTATGATGTAGGAAATATGATAATGGACATCCATATGGAAGTATATGGCTGTACATATCATATTTTCTCATTTTTTGAATGTCTGGTTTATATGTAAAGGAATTGGTTAAATTTACCTTGCATCTGGGTAAGATTTTAGTTCAAAAGTTGCTGATAATATTGATATGTTAGTAGGACACCATGTTTAAGTTTTTACCAGTGATTATAGGACTAGTATGGAATTCCATGTGGATATATATGGCATCCCCATACCAGGTCACCGAAAGGGGTTTATATATTTTAGTTGTTTTTAAAAACTATGTCACGAAATTGTATGCAAAATTCTAGTTGAGTTAAAGAAGTGTCGATTTTACTAGTTGACCTCAAAGTTTTAAATTATCTACCTAACGAATACCCCCATTTGAATAAACATATCCATTTTGATAATATCATAATTCATCCCACACTACCTAAATAGATTCCATGCACCCTTCTTTACCCATGACCTAGATTGGGTGTGTTACAGGTATTGTGCGATGTTTCCCCACTTGAAGTTGTGATGTTCTTTTGGGTTATCCATATATGTGGAAACATCATGCTATGTATTCTTATATGCCTCATAGCATTGTTATTACTTTGGGAAGACAATTGTACAAGATACCATAGCTATCTCCGCCTACCTCAGTCTTTTGATCTTAGCTAAGTAGTGCAAGAATGTCATATCCTAGACTAGGAAATTTTCCCTCTTCATGATTCATTCTCATAGTGAGCACAAGTTTGTGTCCAATTGTATGGAATCCACACTGTAATATTTTCCAATTCACAACATCACAACAGAAGTTATGAGTCATGTGACATTCCATCCTAGATCTATATATAAAAAGAATTCTCACTCAGAATTACTTGCACAAAGAGATAACACGAATAGAGAATAAATATTAGATAGAACACTAGAGGAAAATCACTCCAGTGGGAAGTTTTCCACTCTCTTTATTGAGAAAAAACCCAGTACAATATATAGGAATTATTACATGCAATACCTTATATAAATACCATGGTTCCAACAAACCATATAAGTATCTCACATTAATGTTGGCTTATCTTGACTAATTCCCCCAATCTATGACATTGTGCTAAGTGTAACTCCAAGTAGTGGCCACAATGAGGTGAAATGAACCTAGATGGACCATGGAGTGGTTAGGCTAGTCAACAAGTGTGAGACAAAACATCATGAGGGTGCTAGATATGGTTTAGTGTCTTGGTTTTGGACCATTAATGAACAAATTAACTAAATCCTCAAGAGGGCGCACCCAGTCTCCTTAAAACAGGGAAATGTAATAGTTACCCCATAAATGTTGCATAAAGGGGCACATTGAATCCATAGAACAAGGAAAAGAGTTGGTAAGTGGAAAAACAAGATTTTATGGCATAAACACTAGTCTAAATGGATCAAATGTGGAAAAACTCTTGGTCCAAGACACTAGACTAGGAAATAGAATTATTTTCACATGGAACAACTTACACTAAACACTTATAACCTTATGCAAATATTAGTAACCAATTTCTAGATGGGAAATATGTTCCAACACACACAAGGCCTCTCTACATAATAAAAGAAAGTGGAAAAATTCTTAGAAGAATACTAAGTCATATTCACCTCACCTATCAGGGTGCCTCTACACTGTCAGGTCAAACCTTCAATAGTTATGAAACGCCTCATGAATTTACCTAATGGGATAGTATATTGATCCTCTCTCTTGGAAAATGAACAAATCAACTGGTAGATTCAAGAGCTACTCCAAAAGGTTTACATTCAACCCAACTCCTCACCCTGTGGAATTTCAATCATGTTCATGCATAAGAAAGACATTACTTGGCGACTCTATATTAATTATGTTAGCACTAAAAATTTTTTTGCCAAAATTGGTCTTATTGCCTTCAAAATTTTAAGTTTTCATGAGTCATTGAGTTGGTTTCCAAAGTTTTCTCATTAATCTATTTCCAAGTTGGCAAAGAAAAGAAGTTAAAGGAATTTTAGGTAAAAAGAGAAATAAGTTTTTCACAAGTGGGGAAAAAAGTTTTATTCACTTTTGAATGAAATTTATAAATGGGTTTTATAAACCAATTCTTGGATTTATATTCAAACTTATATAATTTTGGATATTTTTTCCAAGCCAAAAAAAGGGGCCTCATATTCACCAAACCAAGTCCTCCATGAAGGTTCAACCGCTAAGCTTTCACAAGATTTATTACCTTTATTTGTTCCTTAAGGTATAATCAAACCACTAGCACATATAATAATCCAACGATTCAAACAAAAAGTGAAATTTCATCAACGGTCCCATTCTATTCCGGAGTGCAAAAGTGTGAGATAATTAATAGGGAAAGGTGGTAGCGGAATGTAAACCATGTTCCACATGGCAAATTGAAGTGAATTCCGCGGAGAAAAGTAGTTTGGGAAAAACCGCTTGATGAAGGCTCCGGAAAGGACCGTCGTATAAAGGTAAAGTTGACTTGGTTTAAAAATCATTTCATTTGTGTGGGTGAAAGGAAGGAGACAGTTCGCCATCTTTCCAAAGTCAATTTTTACATGTTTACAATCACAGGTAAGCCTTAAAACACTTAAAATTGGTTCAAAGAGTTGTTGGTTATCAACGTGCAAATAAGGAGGTAGCGATTTTGTGTAACAATCAGCGAGCTGTCTCAAAGTCTCATGGTGTTCAAATGGAAAAAACTTGAAGGGAAAATGGTAGAGATAACGAGTCTGATCAAGGAGTTGGAAATTGATCTTAATAGAGCAAGAAAAGGGAAGCCACCACTCAACAATACAGAAGCCCAAAAATAACATCAGCTCAGAAGTGTTGGAAAAATATATACAGTGAGAACATTCATGAAGGTATTAGTATGTGTTTAAAGTCTTACAAACAGAATTTACAATGGAGAGCGTGCCAAAGCTTGGGATTATTCAAGTGTTTGGAGGCACTATTAACAAATATGGCTTCCTTGATCAATCAATTCATGTAAGTGCTATTACAATAGATTATCTTACAAGGATAGATGTTATATGTTCTTTGTTTATGAATTACAGTTAAACAATTCAAGGTTTAGAAGCAACAGAGCATTTTTTTTTTCTGAAAAATGACTGTTTTAATCATTTTACTCAAAGAACTATTTCTGGAAAACAAAGAAGAATTTCCAAAACCTGAAATATTATTTTCATCATAACATTATTATCTACAATAACCTCTCTCATTTTTTACCCAGGTGCTAAGGATTGGGAGAATCGAAGTCATCTTCAGAGGGAAAATGTTCAGATTTCAAAATGACTGTTCTATTCATCAAATTAAAATAATTGTTTACATCAAATGAAGATGAATTTTGAGAAAGTGAGAGAGGATTGTATTCGAACATGCCTATCCATAATAACCTCTTTCAGTTTTCACACAGGTGCTACAAGTTAGAAGAAACAAAGTCAGTTTTACAGGCCATTTTTCATGTTTTCCAAAGGACTATTTCAGCCATCAGATTCAAAGAATTGTTTTAGACAAATGGAATTTAATTTTACAAAACTGAGAGAGGTTTGTATTCCTAACAAACCTATAGTCAAAATCCTCCTTCATTTTTTACAAAGTTCTCACAATATGGGAGAATTTAAAAGATCTTCACAAGTTATTTTTTCAGAAATTTACAATTTTACTATCTAAGTCATCAGTTTCAAAGGCATATTCTGAGGAGTTTGAGATGATTTTGGAGAAAATAATACATGGGTTTTGTCGGGAACATGGCCAATTACAAAAAATTCTCCCAAATTTCACACATTTGTCACCATTAGAGATATGTAGGAGAAACTTTATTGTAGCTGTTTCTATTTTTAGAGTTCAATTAGGTTTCGAATTCAAGGTTAGGTAGAGGTTATTATTCTATAAATTAAAATGTAATTGAAAGTTGTAAGGGGGGTATTTTCAAGAGAGAAGAGGATCTACATTGTAATGGTTTCTATTTTTCAGTAAATGAATGAAATTTGCAGAGGAGGAATGTTAAACCTTTTCATGGCAGAGATTCCTGTGCCATCTTTTTCTTCAATAAGTAATTTCTTTATGTGACTCTTTATCGTGTTTCTCACTCCATTTTGTATTTTATTTCATGCTTGAGCATTATTTTTTATGGGATAGAATTCATATTTAATGCTCTAGGTCCATTGTTCAAGCATTTTCAAAACATTTTCTTCTAAAGTCTTGCAGAATTCACCCTAGTTAGGCGCTCTGTTTGATGGGATGTCTCCCTTTGTCTACTAATCAACCTGCTAATATCTCAAGACCGAGGAAATGGTGCCTACCTTTCCCTTGTTCATAAACCCTCAAAACCCCACCTCCTGCAACCTATTTCAGATCTGATTGTTGACTCCATTGCCCAATGGTCTCCTCCATGATTGTCCTACCAAGTCTTTTAAAATAAACTTGTCCTATTTGTCCGATCAGAAATTTGACCTTCTGATTGTATTTGATTGAATATCATGAGTATAAAAACTTTGTAAATAGTGAGAGATCCCTCTCTGACTGTATTAGGTCAGAAATATGGTCTAAAGTGGTTTTTACTGTTAGCTCGGGATCTACCTTTCACAACCTGGGTACATTTTGAGTGATAACAAATTGGTGCCGTTGTCGGGGAACGAAGGTTCAAATGTTCCCTGGGTATGAATGACATAGTTTCAGATTTGATTGTTGATGGTGAAGAACAGTCAGATATCATCAAGGTTGTGCATCTTTCACCTGGAGACTCCATCTTCGAAGAATCCAGTTTTCAGAATTCCTATGATGACTCCATTGTCAAAAGATTGCAAAGTTTCAAGAGTTGATTTATTTTATTCATTCATCAAGATGAGTTCTTTGTCTACAAGTTATGCTCCTATGAATCGTGCTCACATTCCTGGTTTTCCAAATCGAATACCTAAAGTAGATTGGCAAACATGTCTTCCAAAGTTTAAAGATCAAAATAATGATGATTCCACCCTTCATTTGGTTAGATTTCATATGCATATACATAAGCTGGGAGTTAAATTGCATGAGGATTCTTTAATGAAAATGCTCATGGCTACTTTAGAAGGATATGCAAGGTCATGGTATGAAGGGTTACCATCAAAAAGTTTGTTTTTGCTTACTGATTTTCATACAGTATTTCATGAACATTACAAAAACCAATACCCCTCCTTATTGTTGGTTCAAGATTGTTGTACACATGTTAAAGGTTTCATTGGAGATTTGGAAAACATGTATAGTGATGATGAGTTAATGGGTGAAGAGATTTTAGAAATTTTATATGAGAACCCATTTCAGAAAAAAGGAATACAAACTAACTGTCTTCACATTCAAGAGAACTCTCGGTAGTTAATAATTTCTTCCTCGACTGAAAGAGACATGAGCCAAAACTCTGATTCAACCAGCTACATTTCTTTTCTAGAAGAAGATGATAATTTTCAGCAGTCTTATCAATCTTTGTGTGACCAAGAAGGAAGTTGGGATGGTCAATCAAACCCTTCTTCATATTATTCAACTTCTGAAGTTTTGTTTCAAGATGAGGCTGCTTATTCCCAATCAGAAAATTCCTTTTTGCGGTAGCAATTTCCTTTAAGTTCTAATACTTCTGTGGGTGATTACATAAAGAATTTTGGTTCTGCAAATTTTCAGTCTTACAGTCCCTCCACATATTTATTTTTTGAAAATGCAATCAAAGAGAAATCAGACCTTGGATTAGAATTGGAAAAAATATATTATCATGAAGATGATCAGCTTAGTAATGTGAAAGAAGAGAGTTCTACTCTTGATGGTTTTATTGAAGATTGCGGTCAACTTGTTAAAAATTATGTTAGTGATGGTTTTAAAGAAAATTTCAGTCCACTTATATATAATGAAAAGGAAGAGAAATCATTCCATCAATCTCAATATGTTAAAGAACTAACAGTGTGCGATAAACAAAGTGAACACAAAGAAGGAGATGAGGACTCTCAATGGAATGTTTCTTTAAATCTTTCCAATTCAGAAACGTTTTGTCAAGAAGACATCTTTCTGCTTAATCTTGTTGAAGAACAAAATGATATTCCTATTGAAGTGATTGAGAAGAATGGAGTTGTAAATTTAGAAATATTAAATGAATTTGCTGATATATCATTTAAAAGCAATCATGAGAATTTCTTTCAAAGCTCTTTTAAATATCGGTTTGACAGTATGCAAGAAGAGTTACTTTTTGGACAGCCTTGTCATGACAAACAGGTGATTGGGTATTTTGAAATTTGCCATTTTTTT
>LPNX010100716.1:332588-357024 GCA_001517045.1 Pseudotsuga menziesii | reverse complement strand
AGTAGTTGGTTATATGTTTGCAGCAAAGGACAAATTTTTCATCATAACCTATTGCTATTTTGTTCTTATGTTCTAATTTCGATCAAGCATGAGGAAGAAATTGAATTATTGGATAAATTGCTTGATTGGCTTCATTGGAAGTCAGATTTTGCTTGATTGGGCATTTGTGCTTAGTTAAGTAGGATACGTAGGCATGAATAATTTCGACATGGCGAGCATTTCTTTCAGTAGTTTTCAGTTTGGTTTCAGTTTCAAGTGCAATTCAGTTACATGTTACAGGTTGACAGAGTGGGATTTGTTCACAAAATGGTTTCAGTTGATGGTCTAGTTCAAAACAGGTTGAGGATTTCAGAGAAAAATTAAGAGAAACCCAATGGATTTGGCACCTGGTCTACGGGGTTATTTGCTACCTCGCAGGGAGGATATCATCCCTAGTTGGAGCCAATTGTTAGCACTAAATTTATTTTTGTCGAAATTGGTCTTATTGCCTTCAAAATTTTAATTTTTCATGAGTGATTGAGTTGGTTTCCAAAGTTTTCTCATTAAGTTATTTCCAAGTTGGCAAAGAAAATAAGTTAAAGTAATTTTAGGTAAAAAGAGAAATAAGTTTTTCACAAGTAGGGCAAAAAATTTTATTCACTTTTGAATGAAATTTATAAATGTGTTATAAACCAATTATTCGATTTATATTCAAACTTATATAATTTTGTATGTTTCTTCCAAGCCAAAAAAAAGGGGCCTCGTATTCACCAAACCAAGTCCTCCATGAAGGTTCAACTGCTAAGCTTTCACAAGATATATTACCTTTATTTGTTCCTTAAGGTATAATCAAACCACTAGCACATATAATAATCCAACGGTTCAAACAAAAAGTGAAATTTCATCAACGGTCCCATTCTATTCTACAATGCAAAAGTGTGAGATAATTAAAAGGGAAAGGTGGTAGCAGAATGTAAACCATGTTCCATGTGGCAAATTGAAGTAAATTCCACGGAGAAAAGTAGTTTGGGAAAAACTGCTTGATGAGGGCTCCGGAAAGGACTATCGTATAAAGGTAAAGTTTACTTGGTTTAAAAATCATTTCATTTGTGTGCTGCGGGCGAAAGGAAGGAGATAGTTCGCCATATTTCCAAAGTCAACTTTTACGTGTTTACAATCACAGGTAAGCCTTAAAACACTTAAACTTGGTTCAAGGAGTTGCTGGTTATCAACGTGCAAATAAGGAGGTAGCGATTTTTTGTAACAATCACCGAGCTGTCTCAAAGTCTCATGGTGTTCAAATGGAAAAAAATTGAAGGGAAAATGGTGGAGATAAAGAGTCTGATCAAGGAGCTGGAAATTGATCTTAATAGAGCAAGAAAAGGGAAGCCACCACTCAACAATGCAAAAGGGAAGCCAAAAGAGAACATCAGTCTAGAAGTGTTGGAGAAATATATACAGTGAGAACATTCGTAAAGGTATTGGTATGTGTTTAAAGTCTTACAAACAGAATTTACAATGGAGAGTGTGCCAAAGCTTAGGATTATTCAAGTGTTTGGAGGAACTATTAACAAATATGGATATCTTGATCAATGAATTCATGGGATTGCTCTTACAATAGATTATATTACAAGGGTATATGTTATATGTTCTCTATTTATGAATTACAGTTAAACAATTCAAGGTTTAGAAGCAACAGAGCATATTTTTTCTGAAAATGACTGTTTTAGTCATTTTACTCAAAGAACGTTTTCTGGAAAACAAATAAGAATTTAAAGAAAATGAAAGAGGATTTTCATAATAACATTATTATATACAAAAACCTGTCTCATTTTTTACCCAGGTGCTAAATATTGGGAGAATCAAAGTCATCTTTAGAGGGAAAATGTTCAGATTTCAAAATGACTGTTCTAGTCACCAAATTCAAATAATTGTTTACATCAAATGAAGATCAATTTTGAGAAAGTGAGAGAGGATTTTATTCACAAAATTCCTATCCACAATAAAATATTTCATTTTTCACACAGGTGCTATGATTTAGGAGAAACAAAGTCACTTTTACAGGCCATTTTTCATGTTTTCCAAAGGACTATTTCAGCCATCAGATTCAAAGAATTGTTTTAGACAAATGGAATTTAATTTTACAAAACTGAGAGAGGTTTGTATTCCTAACAGGATTATAGTCAAACTCCTCCTTCATTTTTTACACATTTCTCACAGGATGGGAGAATTTAAAATATCTTGACAAGTTATTTTTTCAGAAATTTATAATGTTACTATCTGAGTCATCAGTTTCAAAGGAAGATTCCGAGGACTTTGAGATGATTTTGGAGAAAATAAGACATGTGTTTTTTTGGGCACATGGCCAATTACAAAACCTCTCCCATATTTCACACAGCTATCACTATTAGAGATATGCAGGAGAAACTTTGTTGTAACTGTCTCTATTTTTAGAGTTGGTAGGTTTCGAATTCAAGGTTAGGTAGAGGTTATTCTTCTATAAATTAAAATGTAATTGATATTTTTAAGGGGGGTATTTTCAAGAGTGAAGAGGCTTTACATTTTAATGGTTTCAATTTTTTAGTAAATGAATGAAATTTACAGAGGAGGAATGTTAAACCGTTTCATGGCAGATATTCCTGTGCCATCTTTTTCTTCAGTAAGTAATTTATGTATGTGACTGTTTATCCTATTTTTCACTCCATTTTGTATTTTCTTCATGCTTGAGCATTAGTGTTTATGGGCTGGAATTCATCTTGCATTCTCTAGGTTCATTGTTCAAGCATTTTCAAACATTTTCTTCTAAAGTCTTGCAAAATTCACCCTAGTTAGGCGCTCTGTTTGATGGGATGTCTCCCTTTGTCTACTAATCAACCTACTAATACCTCAAGACCGAGGAAATGGTGCCTACCTTACCTCTGTTCATAAACCTTCAAAACCCTACCTGTTGCAACCTATTTCAGATCTGATTGTTAACTCCATTGCCCAATGGTCTCCTCCATGACTGTCCTACCAAGTCTTTTAAAACAAACTTGTCCTATTTGTCCCATCATAAATATGACTTTCTGATTGTCTTTGATTGAATATCATGAGTATAAAAACTTTGTAAATAGTGATAGATCCCTCTCTGACTGTGTTAGGTCAGAAATACGGTCTAAATTGGTTTTTGTTGTTACCTCGAGATATACCTTTCACAACCTGGGTACATTTTGAGTGATAACAAATTACATAACTCTAAAAAAAATCATAGTAAGGAACCAGTACTAAATTCCCTGAATTGATGACCTTCTCAACCAACTCAATGGATCCAATTACTTTAGAAATATTTCCTTGAATTCCACCTATCACTAGGTCCTAGTAGAATCAACTGATGTAAGGAGTACTGCTTTCAAGTCTAAATAAGGTCTTTTTTGTAAGAAAAACAAGATCATAGAACAATAGCATAAAACAAGATGCATAAATAAAACACATAAAGACAATACACACATAAACACAATATAACATGGTTCACCAAATATGGAATACATACACACAGAAATTGGCAGTCCTTTCTATTAAACAGTCCAACAAAATGAAGGGATATAACTTGTAGCACATCCACTGTAACTTCCTCTTTGCTCTCTATCGCAGTATCGTCTTTCACAATACAATACATAGTCATAATACAATTCCTCATACAAAAGAGGTTTTCCTTATAGGGATAAAATCCCTCACATAATTTCAACCATCATCTCTGAGACCTAATTGTGGAAATTAATCCCAAGCTTAGATCAATTGAACTCACAAAATTGCTTGAAAACTATGCAAGAAACACTCAAAAGGAGATTGAATATGTTGAGTAATAGAAACTGTTGTTGATATTAATTTACACTATCCATGATTAAATATATATAGGATTCTCACCATGTAGATACTCCAAGTATTCAAAAGCATAAATATGCTATTCGAATCAGTACAAAAGAAGGAATACTAAACTAGCCAAAATCCCCCATAGATGCATAAAGCACTTTCCAAACCAATCAAGATGCTCACGAATTTTCTGAATGAGTTGGTATCAATGATAAGTGAAGGAAAGTGGAATTTATCATGCTTTTATATGATAAAAATAAGGAATGTGAGTTGTTTAAAAAAAACAAGGCAGTCTACCTTAAAACTAGCTTTACCTTTTTCCTTAAAACTGCAGAAAAGCTGGAAACTATGGATAACGCAAGAATGCACACTTACTAAACTGGTCAGTTTGTTAATTGGTAGAATATCATGTAGAATATTTCCAAATCTCTCCAGAAGGAATTTTTTGCAAGTTTGACCACAAAAATTCAAGTGGATGCAAACTAGCTAGTGTAGGACGTAGGAAATTAATAAAAAATGTTAATTATTTTATCCTAAGTATTGGAGTGGGTTTTGATTATTGCAACACCCCCTATTAAGTTTAAATTCATGTACAAAATCATAAATAATATCAAAAATATGGGTCCTAGTAACAAGGTTTAGTCACCCTTTACATACTGCTTGTCCATACAAAACAAGGAAAGAGGAAAACCCACAAAGGGGAAAATCCTCCCTTAAACATGGACATGAAAAAAATTGTAAGAAATCTTGTCTTCAATCAGTATTTTCCACATGATCAACTATCCCCAACATTGATTTTAGATTGCTTAAATTATTATCAAAAAACACCTTGTTGAAGATGTTTGCAACTTGCTTAGATGATGCACAATAAAGCAGAGCAATGACCCCATCATGCACAAGTCCTATGATGTAGTGCATATGGATATCTATGTGTCTGGTTCAAATCCTAAGGACTAGATCAGTTCAGATTCTAATGGTACTTTGTTTGTCACAATATATGACTGTAGAAGTCTCGGACTCAATCTTAAACTCTCCAAGTATTCCCTGCAACCACAAACATTGAGTAACTGCATTCACTTTTATTTCCCAAATCACTCATAGAGAAGGCATGGTTCATTGCACTCTTCAAAGAGGAAATTTATTTCTTGTAAATTCCTATGATCAGAAGTTTATCCGCACAAAATAAAATAATTCTTAAATAACCTTGAATCATATTCAAATAGGCATTTGTATCAGACTTGCATTTCCAATAATTCAGTGATAGCAAAAAGCTATCAACCTTGGCATACCAAGCTCTAGGAGCTTGTTCTATCCCATACAATGGTTTATTCAACCTGTAAACAAGAGATGGATTAGTCAAATAAACTTTTGGCTGCTGAATATATATTTATTCTTTCAGATATCCATGTAGAAAGGAACTCTTCACATCCATGTGATGTACCTCCCAATGTTTGTAAGCTGCAATGGCCAAAACTAGTCTTATGGAGTCCATCTTTGCAACTGATGCAAAGGTCTCGCTGTAGTCAATTCCTTTGAATTGGGAGAATCCATTGGCCACTAAAATTTCCTTATACGTCATAGGATATCCATAAAAATATAATTTATTTTTGAACACAAACTTACACTTGAGTAGCTTTCTCTTTGGGGGATAATGACTAGTTCCCATGTGTGATTCTTTTGGAGCAAATGGAATTCCTCCTTCATGGTTGTTTTACATATTGGGTCTTCATAGAATTCCTCATATGTCTTTGGATCATATTAAATCATTATAAAACACTTATCAACAAATAAATGGTCCTTGATAGAAAGGACACTATCGAATTGAGATCTAGTCCTCCTAGAATCACTAGGATTCCCACCTAGTTCCCCAGCTTCTTGAATCGTATTTGCTTCCAAATTTGGACTTGTGGGGATGTTAGTATCTTCAATGAAATCATCATTATCATACATATCAGTATCAAAAATTTCATTAGTCTCTTCACTTACAATCAAAGGTGGAGGTGGTGAAGAAGACTCTCCAATTTCTGTTGCTAGCATAAGCTCTTCTTCAAACTAAACACTGCTTTCAACGAAGGATTTTTGAGTGCTCATGTTGATAATATTATACCATTTGGAATATTTATAATACAAAACAAATAGTCACTCTTGAATTTGGGGTTCCAAATCCCTCCTTTTGTCTAATGGAATTCTAGCCCATGCTCTTGAGCCAAAAATCTTGAAATGAGACACATCAGGCTTGTATCCACTCCAAGCTTAGAATGAGACACATGAGGCACCCTATTCTGGATGTAGGATGCACATTTTATATCTTCATCCCAAAAATTTTGTGGCAAATTCTTAGACTCCATCATACAAGTAGCCATCTCCTTGAGGCTTATATTCTTCCTCTCAACAACGCCATTCTGCTGAGGTGTGTAAGGAATAGAGTGTTGCATGTGGATAACTACATATTCACAATATTTAATGAACTCATACTTGACATATTCACAACCATTATTAGATATGAGGATCTTGAGTTTCCTCTCAGACTGGTTCTCAACCAAGGATTTAAATAGTAAAATACTTCAGCCTTGAGTTTAAGGAAGTAAACCCAACAATACCTGTAAAATTCATATATGAAGGTTAAGACATACTTGTATTGACTCATGGACATATGAGGGAAAGGACCAGCAATGTCACTCTGGATGAGCTCAAGAGGTGTTGAGGTTCGCTCATGTCTGACTCTCTCATACTTATGCTCTGGATGTTTTCCTATAATGCAACCCTGACAGACTCCTTTGGAAAACTTTATATTTGGTATCCCTACAACCATGTATTTTTCACTCAAATATGAAAGATATTTGTAATTTAAATTACCAAACCTCTCATGCAAAATATTGTTGGCTTCATTGTCATGGGTGAGGAGAGAACAGGGGTTAGCAAAAGGAATGGAGTGTGCGAACCTATACACTTTCAAACTATGATCCACAAAATCTTTAGCAATGACTCTACCATTCACAATATCAGAGATTTCAACATCATTAGGAGAGAAAAAAAACTTCTTAGGAGACCCAATGTGGGTCATATAGTAGACTAACAAGAGATTAGCAGCAATATCTGAGACATACAAAACATTATTGAAGGAACCATGGTCAAAATCAATCCTACCTTTACCCTTAATTTCAATTTCTGAGTAGTCTCCTAACAAAATATTTGGACCTTTCAAATCATCAAGAGAGGAGAAGGCATACTTTATTGAAACCATGTCTCTAGAAGCTCCAGAATCAATGATAAAGGAAGGATATATTAGAGTGATAGAAACATGAACTCTCTCCTTGTCTTCGAAACTGGATCCTCCTTCATTCTTATTTGTGCCTTTAGGAAGGGAGATGTTGTTCTTTTCCAGGAGTTGAGTTAGAATATCAATTTTCTTCTTCATACAATATCTCTCAGGATGAAATCCCTTACCACAGTATGCGCACTTGCTTCCTTCACCTTTAGCTTTCTTCGTTTGAAAGTTCTTCTTCTTGGATTTTGAGAACTCCTCATGAGACTTGGACTTGTCTCCTTTTTTATCTAGAGGATTATTAGCCTTATTATTACCTTTATAATCAAACTTGGAATATCCATCAACCAAATATTGATATTTGGAAGGTTTTATGGTGCCCATCATGACCAATTTGTCTTGCTCTTGAGTCAAGGATTCCATGAAATATGCCAGTGAAGGCATATTCTAGTTTCGAGCTGTTAAATTGGTCGCATGGAAGGTTGAAACAAATACTGAGTAGTTAGGTCCAATCTTTGAAAGGATGGACAAGACTATTTGTTCATATTATTTATCAATACCACATTATTTTAGCTACAAAACCAGTGATTTGAGTTTGGAGAAGTAGACTTGCAAGGATTCGAAGCTCCTTGGACTCAGTGAAATCGACTTGTTCTCTAGTTGATGACCCCTCATATTATATGTTTTCCCAAATAAAGTTAAAATGAATATTCTCCCATACTTCATTTGGAGTTAACAATCCATCAAGATGAAATAGAAGGCCTTTGGAAATGCCAAGACATAAGAGACCATACGCCTCATCTATCCTATTATGCCATTTGATCTTCTTTGCTGCTACATTAGGATAAGCTTCAATTTCCATGGTCACTTTGTAGAGACATTTACTCCTCATCAGAATCTCCATCCTTTCCTTCCATTCGAAA
The DNA here is from genome assembly GCA_001517045.1 of Pseudotsuga menziesii. Lineage (NCBI taxonomy): Eukaryota > Viridiplantae > Streptophyta > Pinopsida > Pinales > Pinaceae > Pseudotsuga > Pseudotsuga menziesii. The sequence goes on along the minus strand of LPNX010100716.1, from coordinate 349,008 downwards.
TAGTTGAATGGAGTTAATATGATTTGGTGAGATTGATCCATTCTTCAGCAACTGAGCCCTTGAATAGACATGATGTGATCCCAATGAGTGATTTCAACCTTGAAAAATAAATTAGAAGAGGAGAACAAGTGAGATACCAAGGCTTTTATATCATGTGGAAATTAATCCCAAGCTTAGATCAATTGAACTCACAAAATTGCTTGAAAACTATGCAAGAAACACTCAAAAGGAGACTAAATATGTTGAGTAACACAAACTGTTATTGATATTAATTTACACCAGACCTCATTAAATATATATAGGCTTCTCACCATGTATATACTCCAGGGATTCGAAGGCATAAATATGCTATTTGAATTAGTACAAAAGCATGCTTACTAATCTAGTCAAAATCCCCCATAGATGTATAAAGCACTTTCCAAACAAGTCAAGATTCTCATGAATTTTCTGAATGAGTTGGTACAGCTGATAAGTGAAGGAAAGTGGAATTTATCATGCTCTTAGATGAGTAAAATAAGCAAGGTGATTTGTTCAAAAAAACAAGGCAATCTACCTTAAAACTAGCTTTACCTTTTGCCTTAAAACTGTAGAAAAGATGCAAAGTCTCGATAAGGCAGGAATGCGCACTTACTAAACTTGGAAATCTATTAGTTGGAAGAATATTATCCAAAATATTTCCATAGCACTCCAAGAGGCATATTTTCCAAGTTTGACCACATAAATGCAAGTGGATGCAAACTAGCTAGTGTAGGACCTAGGAAATTAATTAAAAAGAAAATAATTATTTTATCCTAAGTATTGGAATGGATTTTTATTAGTAAAACACTAATGAAAAACTCGGATTGACTATGAAATTAAAACATTTACAAGGCATATTTTTCCACATTTCAATGGCAAAAAATAAAAGTTTAAACACGACTGAAATAATAATCAGTCTCCACACCCAACATTTTTAAGTTCTTGGTCATGCCCTTTGGATTAATAAATTCCCTAGCAACTTTCATGATGCTGATGGATGACATATTTTTACCTTTCACCAATTCCTTTTTGGTTGTATATCTGGATGACATCCTCATATTCAACAAGACTTGGGTGGAACACTTGGAGGACATTTAACACATCCTCCACACTATGCACCAACACAAGCCATAAGATAACTTAAATAAATGCTCCTTTGGCACGAACAACGTCCAATACCTCAGATAAATTTTAAATGATAATGGTGTACATGTGGATCCAACCAATATCCAAGTCATTTGTGACTAGTCAAACCCAACAACACTAACCAAGCTACATAACTTCTTAGGCCTTTCCAAATTCTATCACAAGTTCATGTTGAGATTCTCTCATATTGCATGGCCCTTCAACAAAATGACCAAGGGTGGTTCCAAAACCAAATTTGGGTGGACCAAGTCACAACATAAAGAATTCAATGACCTAAAACATTGCTTATGCTCAACCCCAATGATTTTCTTACTTGATCTGTGATAACCTCTTGAGATAGAGACAAATGCTTTAGACTATGATGTGGGTGTCATTCTCAGTTAGCACAGTCATATGATGGACTATCATAGAGAGACACTCTTATATGCCATCCATAAGTACCACACCTACGAAAAAGAGATGTATTCCATTGTACGAATGTCTCCAATGGAAACATTACATTCTAAGGAGGGAGATATTCATCCATATGAATCACAAGCCTTTACAGCTCATGTAGACACAAGGAAAATCACAGTGTTAGCACCATTTTTTGGCTAAGTAGTTGGAGTGGGTCAGACCAGAGGAGATACAAGGTAAGATTTAAAATTTTCTCATATGACCCAAAGGATACGCAGAAGGGGTCTAAAATGCTTTGGAGAATTTATTTCTAAGTCTAAAATGCAAACATGTGAAGAAAATATTAAGTGAGACATTGGGAATAAGCTGTGTATAAGAAATGCACTCCGATGTTATATTACTGCAAGATTGAATGGTGTATATCGGTAGCGAAGGAGATCGACGACTACATATCAATCCACATAGATAAGTTGCAAGGCATAATTAAATTTTATTACATGTGGAATTGAGTTAACTTGCAAAAAAAAATGTATTGTTAGATCAGTAGAGGGAGGAAGATCCATGGACATAAATATTTCCACTGGTTAAAATTGCACGGAAGAATGAAATTCTCAAATCAGTAGAATCAGCTAGATCCCTCACTTTTCAATGGTGGATATCAGGGGACATAAAAGATCGACGTTGGATATGGATTCCACTAGAATAACATCCACTAAGAAAGTAAGGTTGCAAAATTTATGGAATTTGGTAGGACCATTATTGATCAATGATGGACATTTAAAGGTATTTTAGATCGACGGTTCAAATGGATTCCTCTATTTGAACAAGTGCAGGGAAAAGATAGTTTGAAATCAGTGGAATAGAGTAGAATCCCCATGTTTTGACGCCCCAGACCAAAACCCAATCCAGATTAACAAGTGGTGTTTATTTTGTAGGTGATAGATGCATAGGTGAGTAAAATTTTGAAACTCAGTGGAATGTGGTAGGGACCACATATTTTAATGGTCCATATGGAAGCATGATTGAGATCAAGGTATGGTATCCTTTCCACTGCTAGAAGGTGCATGAAAGAATAAAATTGGTGAACTTGTGGAATGGGTTAAAGGGCCCATACAATCAAGGGTGAAGATTTAATGAGAAATAGATCTACGTTTGGTAATTGTTCCGCTAATAGAACATGCATGCAAGAAATTAAGAGGAAGGTCAACAAAATTAGATAAAGTAAAGAAGAAATCAATGGCTGAGATCAACAATGATTCATATCTATGATGGATAATCTCTCCACAAAGGAAATATGCACACCTCTTAAGAAACTAAATCTAAGCATAAAGGTTAAAGAAGTAAATTGATCAACGATACAAATTTATGAAGGAAAGGATCAATGGTTGAGAATTTATCCACTTAGATAAGTGACAGTCCCCTTATGATCTGAACATGTGAGTTAAAGTGAGGAAATGATTAACGATGAGGATGAATCAAAGGGTGGAGTTGTTCCTATGGTTAGTTCCATAACTAAAAGCTATGAGAAGGATAAGTATAGAAGCATGACAAGAAATAAGGATAGATGGTTTAAAGAGGAAAAAGGATCACCGGCTCTGGATGAAAGGTGCAAGATGGACAGACAGGAAATGTCTCCGTTGAGAAATATGCATGGTTGATAGGAAAGAAAAATAATATAAAAAGTGTGGGCACATGGATTTAGTTTATTTGCTTGTTTATGCATCAGAAAATGAAAGTCCAAGACTGTGCAGAAATGAACAGCTCAAAAAAATATAGGTTATTTGTCGAGAAACCAGGTAGGCTATTTATACCCACCAAAAAAGTATTTAAAATGCCTCAGGTAGAAGAAGTAGAGGTTCAGGATTTGGCATACCAGAGGATAGAGGAGGTTTTTTTAAGATAAAGATTTATATATTTTAGATACTTTATTATTAAATGGTTCCATATACTCAGTAAAAAACAAACTGAGAGTTCTCAAAAACCAGGGAACGAAAGTCCATGTTATTTTCAGGTCTTATTTCCATTTTTTCTCCACCGAGAAAAACCTAAATTTTCTTGAGTTTGTCGACTGGTGCGCTTGTAATTATTCCTCTTATGAGAGGGTAATTATGGACGTAAATAAGTCCAAGATCCTTTGTCCTATCAACCCACTTGTTATTCAAAATACTTTTTATGTTCCTGCTGAATTCACCCAGATGTCAAAATATTTTAATGAAGAAAGTATAGTCCAGTTTTTCAGAGAGTCCACTATTGAACAAAAACATGTTTTCTTTAAAACATGTTTCAAGCCTGATTTCCTATTGCAAAACCATCATTTTCCTATATATTCTAGCTTATTCAATGATCAAACTCAATGTGTTATAACCCTTATAAGTTCGTTTTTAGGGTTAGATATCGATAAGTATGTCACTAAGCCCTTATTGAGTCTTTTGTTCATAATCAGTATTGGTCAGGTTGAATCAGAAGGGTCGAGTGAGTTAATCCAATCTTGTTGCCTTAAATTTGATGAGTTTCTAGGTTTCTAGCTGAAAATATCCATTCACAACTAGTTGAGTTCCACAAAACTAGATGTTTCAGGTTTCAATCATATTTGGTCAAGATGTTCTTATCTTTTGATGAGGAAAAATTGGAATTTCTTGAGATGGTTCTTACATATGAGATGAATAGAGTTTTTAGCAGATACATGAACTTTCTCATCTCTGAGGTCTATAATTTATTTTCCTAGAATAAATTGTCTTGAGTCTTGCCATTGATGAAACAAATGTTGCAACTTTCTCCTGAAAAGAGAATATGAGATTGGTTCTTACTGGAGCAAGGTACAATAATCAGATTGCATGGGAGTTTTTTAGGAGAATACAACCTTATAACCTAAGGTCTCTGGGGCTACCAACGTACTAAATAAAATTTCATCCATTCAACCATTAAAGAATTTGACAGAGAAATAAGGAAGAAATTAGGTGTACCTTGCTTATTACGGTTGATCCTAGCTTTCTTCTTCAATCCAAATTGCTCCAACATCTTCTAGGGAATATCCAATACCTGCAAAGATCCAGACCTTTCCTGCAATATCTTATATATTATATAGAATATTAATGAAAACATATTATTGCAATGAAATGACAAGACAATTCATAAATCATAATACATAAGAATACAAAGGCACATATTGGAAGAAAGAATATGTAACAAATATAAATGTTCTAAATATTAACATTTAATAATAAGTAGGTTAATTAGGGTAATTAATTAATTACTAAAGAGGTGACGGTAATTAATTAATTACTAAAGAGGTGACTTGAAAAGTCACCCCACTTAACACTTAGGGTATAAAATACCCGGCACTGATTCTTGTAATCCAATTATCAATATATATTTGCCCTATTAATGGCTTATCGAATATTCCAAGTGTTTTGGTAATATTGATTTTGTAAAGTGAATAAATATTCGCTTCATTTGGTATAAGAGCTAGTTTGTGATCCATTCCTTTGGTCATATCATGATTTTTAATCATAATCCTAAGGAGTCCCTAAATTTATGGTCCTTGACCAAGTAAAAAAAGAAAAAAAAGTCAAAAGAAAAAATAAAAAGGAAGAAGTAATAAAAAAAGAGAAGAAAGAAGATTGCCATTAAAAAGGAAGGTAGAAAAAAAAAGTAAAACCATAAGTGGTTTCTCCACCCACAGTTTTGTTTTAGTAAGTGGTTTTTTAATTATAGGGTTTAAACCCTAATTCCCACCCCATTCATAGAAAATATATATCAATAATACTATTAGTAATAATAAAATTTATTATTGTTATATATTTTTTCAAAAAACCTTTCGGCCGAATTCACAAAAATATATATATACTACATTATTATTTTTAAATAATAATTGGTAATATATTATATTTGTTATTATTATTAAATTTTTAATAATAATAGTAATTAATAATAATAATAATAATAATAATTACTTAATAATTATTATTTAATAATTGTGTTATTTAAAATTATTACGTTATACAAACGAAAAAGAATCAAAGAAAATATTAAAAGAGAATAAATCAAGTGTTGGAAGATATTAAAAAACTTATGGATGCAGGTCACTCACAATTCCCATCATAGTTACAAACAGTTTTGGCCCAGCTAAAAACGTGTGTTCGGAATACTATTCTACAGCTCCAGTTTGACAATAAGAAACAAAGTAATGATTTTCAAAAAGAACAGATTACTACCTCAGATTTATGAATTCAATTATTGGAAGATAGTGGTGAAAAGCCCACAAAAAATTCATTAGATAAGGACAAGAAAATATCACATCTGGAAGGTATCATTCAACAACTTGAAAACCATATAAAAAAAATAAACAAAGTCGAAGAATGTCCATATGGAAACAATATTGACTTAAAATAGGAAATTAGTCATCTAAACAAAGTCATCATGGACAAGGAAGACAAATTGGCGCAACTACATGAAAAGTTAGAAAATCAAGAAATAGAGTTATGTCATCATCAACAACAAAAAGAAAAAACTCCACCAGCAATATGATGACAAAAAGAAGACACATAAGTTGGAACTGACAAAAGTCAACAATGTGTTATCAAGCAATACCGAAGAGATTTTTTTACTACAAAATCATAACAAAACATTGATTACAAAGATTAAAAAACTGAAACACAATAGTAAGAGGGAACACTCCGATGAAGACCTTGAAGGAAGAATACTGGAAAAGCAAGAAGAAAACCAATGTCTAAATAATCGTAATCAAGAACTAGAGAATCAAATCAAGAAATCAGAAATTGAAAAAAAGTCACAAGATGAAAGAATCAAAACTATTCAGAATCATAACAATACATTGGAGAACCAAGAAGCACAAATCTAGGAAAATCCATCCAAAAATCAAATTGAGGAAGTGAAGATAGTCCTTGCTGCAGTCCAAAAGAAAGAAATAAAAACAACACATACACCTTATAGACATTCTAATTATAATCATCATTTTGACCAACGACGGGATCAAAAAAAGCACTCACGGAAGAATTATGTTGATAGGAGAAAAGACCAACATGCTAAGCAACAAGTGAAACAACCCATTCCACAAAATGATCTCAGAGCTCCGATAAAAGTAAATCTGGGATGGACCACAACAGATACGATGCGACAATTCTCCTTGGGAATCCGTAACTCATATCGTCTCATTTCATTAAGTGTCGCAATTACAAAAAGGAAAGGATCCTGAGATTATAGTTCAAGGGAATTTAGACATTGTTGTGAATGAAAGCTTTGAGGACAAAGATACCCTTAAGGGGAAATCAATGTAACAAATATAAATGTTATAAATATTAACATTTAATACTAAGTAGGTTAGTTAGGGTAATTAATTAATTACTCAAGAGGTGACTTGAAAAGTCACCCCCCTTACCACTTAGGGTATAAAATACCTGACACTAATTCTTGTAAAACATATTTTTATCTATCTAATTATCAATATATATTTGTCCTATTAATGGCTTATCGAATATTCCAAGTGTTTTGGTAATATTGATTGTGTGAAGTGAATAAATATTCGCTTCATTACTGGAGCAAGGTATAGTGATCAGATTGTATGGGTGTTGTTCAGGAGAATACAATCTTATAACCTAGGATCTCTAGGATACCAATGTACTAAATAAACTTGCATCCATTCAACCATTAAAGAAATTAGGTGTACCTTGCTTATGACAGTTGATCCTAGCTTTCTTCTTCAATCCAAATTGATCCAACATCTTCTAGGGAATATCCAATACCTGCAAAGAGCCAAAACTTTCATGCAATATCTTATATATTATATAAAATATTAATGAAAACATATGCTTGCAATGAAATTACAAGACAATTCACAAATCATAATACATAAGAGTACAAAGGCACATATTGGAAGAAAGAATCTCTTTACTGGTAAACAAGTGATGGAAGATTACAACCAATATCTGAAACAAGTGCTCCTCTGCTAGCCAAGGGAATTCATTTATGTTGCTCCAAGATCTCCAAAGTCAAACCATCGACATAGATTTCTCTAGAATTGATTATGTTTAGCCTCAACCCCTACCCTCTATTTATACATGAGGAAAGAGAGAGGTTATGAAGGTTGAGATGGTTGAGGAAGTTGGGATAGTTATGATTAAGAGCCCAACTGTCCTCGGCTAAACTTGTTTATATTTTTTAATTTTGGATTAGGGAATTCATGAATATTAATACTATAAGGTCGCACATGATAGATGACTTTCATAAGGGAAACCCGTGAATTCCAACCCTAATCATGTATACACAGGTTAAAATGTCAATACTTGCGAATGATTCACGGTTTGCAACAGAAAAAGTCAAGAATTCTCCATAATGACCCTATAAAAAGGAGGCCACTATGGTAAGAGGATGATGAATCAAAGCTCATGCACATCTATAATGTTTTGCACACTTCTATCCATTTGGTCCTTTTGTGTACCAACACATTGACTGTCAGTACTCAGATGGAGAAGTGCAATTTCATAGGATAAAAGGTGCTCTCTAATGTGTGAGGTCAAGGGGAAGTGATGGCTGAAATAAATTACAAAATTTATTCTTGGAGAACTCAGTTACCAAGCCTGTAGGGAGTTACCTGAAACATACATATCAAATTCATGTTCAATAAAGTGGAACACTAGCTCCTTTACAATAGTTGATGACATCATATGATATAGGAAACAAGGCCACGTATATTGCAAAGGTGGATCAAAGCCACAATATACAATGATAAGTGTTCAAAATATGGAAGTATCTTTGTTGAACATAACAAAATATTGTCCAACTAATGTTATAGAGGCATGAACCTAAGGCCTTCATCCATAGTAACCAGTACAATCCCTACCATGTGAATAGATGAGATGAAGTCGAACATGGAAGGAATTCTAAAGAATGTCAGTAAATAAGTGATGCTAACAACTAAAGCAAAGGAGTTCACCAATAAGGGTAGTGAATCCTAAGGTACCATTTTCAAAACTCTAAGTCTTCATCTTCAGGAGATGCTGATGAGAAATTGTGATGTGAGGAGGAAGGAAATGAATCCTTCAACAGATCACAAGAGTGACTAGGAAACTAGATAGGGTAAGGTAAATATAAGGAATTCTCAGAGATGATAATGATGGGATTTAGGATAATCAGATAAAGGTACAGATCCTTGAACAATGAGCAAAACACAGAGATGACCCAAGGCAACTTTTGACTTGCATATATGACAACAAGACTTATCTGTCATGTAGGAGACATGATCAGATTCCCTATGTATAAAGGACAAGTAAAGGAGTAAAAAATCAAAGTAATAGATGATATGGAAGTGTAAACTGAGACATGAGTATCAAAAAGTTTAGAGAGTTCTTTGGTCAAGGATGACATTCTGCCACTATTTATAACCCAAAGAGATAAATTTTTCCTTATCTTCTTGTTAAGTTTTAACGAGTCCAAGAAATTCAACTCGAGTCTCTCTTCATTTTTGACAATCTTGAAGAGGGGAGAGAATAATTCTTGATATTCACTGATACGTAGATTTTTCGAGCCCGAACTAGTAGATGCTCGTTGGTTCTTTCATAGTTTTGAGAGTTTTAAAACTCCGAAGAAGACTCTAGGGGGGTGTTTTTTTGTACAATTTAGTCTTACGAGGATGAAAAAGTATAAAACAATCCATAGAAAAACTCTCTTAGCTCCCGAAGGACTAAGGTATACATTTTTCATACTTAGTCGGCGAGGTTCGAAAAAGGTGTAAAGTATTACCAGACCAACACACCTTCAAAAGCAACATATAGCCTGAGTTTAACAAGAGTGAAGGAAGGAAATATCACTCATAAAGATCCATTTGATTACGAGAAATGGGGCATAAAGCAGTAAAATTAATGCTTTGTTCTTTAGGTTTTGTGAGCATGACAAATACATAAAGTACACTCAATATTTTTCATGTTTGGGTCCAGAGCATGAAAAAGAGAAAACTAAGCTCATACTGGGTGTTCCTTTTCTGTAAATTTAGTTCCCTAGGTCCGGAAGAGAGATAAACCTATGCCTGAATATACTCTTCTCAATTTTGTAGAAAAGAGAGTATTCCTTTTGCGTAAATAATATACATGGTCTGAGAAAGAGATAAATTACCACCAATGTAGATAATCGTCCACTTATTCTTAGCTAGTCTGAACAAACAAGTTAACTCGACAGTCCAGTCTATTTTAAGGAGTCAGAACAAGGCCTAAAGAAAACTCCATAAGTGTGGGGAACCTTATAATCAGGTATAGCTCATAAAAAGATGCAAAATGAGGTTCATTTTGTCATAAAAAACAACTAAGAAAGCTCCCGCAAACCTACCACAACTGCGGCATGGGTACTAGAAAGACAATAAAGTGTTCTAAACTAGGGTACCCATGAGAAGGAGGCCCTATCCATAGAAGAACAATGATGTGTACGAGGTAAAAGTGGTTTTACACCATATTCCATGGATGAAAAAGTGATCCTAGGGTTTAATGATGGATAAGGTATAACTAAAAAGTTTGCAATGAGGACCAAATCCTACCCTATATGCAATGAAAACCAACTTTTCAATGATCCAGGACCTGTTGCAGCTAGAAAAAATACCATGGTATTAGTCCATACTTTAAAAATTGATTTTAAACTATAGACAATGGGTAAAAATTTGAAATTTTATTATAAATAGTTCAAAATCCAAAAATAGACATACCATTTGGAAAAATTACTATATTTGGCAATTTTTACCTTCAGACTCCAGTTGATCGTAGTGGAAAAACCATTGGACCAATTCTGATTCCGCAAGTTGTAGATTGGCTATCTCTCCTTTCTCCTCCTTTCCATCCATTCAATTTGTGTTTTTAGTGAAAATTTTTATGTTTTTATGCGTGCCATAAGAGCCTCACGCAAAATTCGTGGGTCGTCTTAATAATAGTCATGAATACACGTTTTATTCATGGGTTTCTGCACTACAGCCCACGTGTGCTTAAAGCACAGTCGCGAATACTATGCAACCTATACAATTTTAAAAATGCACCAATACAACAGAAATTTGATGGATTCTAATGGTTTGATATGTGCATTGGATAGGAAAAAAATGGTATTAGAGTGGAGAGAAAGGGAACATGAAGACATGGGTTGAGAAGCAATGAGAGATTCCCCAACCTTGCAACCATTACAATGAAGTGGATTGCTAAAATTTTATTGTACGTCCAATATGAGAGCACAAGTCCGTCTATTGGAGACTCTAGTAGACTACAGGGACAATGAGCTCAAAATTTTTTACCTCCACAGAGAGTGTGATGTCCTTTTTTTGGAAATTTTATCAAAATGACCAATTCTTCAATTCTTTCACAATGTACTCAAATTCATCTTCTTACAAGTCTAGTTATATGGATTCAATTGATTCCAAAATTCCTCCAATTGCTTTCAAAATTGGTGAGGAAGGTCCTGAGGGGTGATGGGAAATATTAGCACATATATCATACATATAATCAACTGATATAACCAACCATGGTCTACAATTTTCAAGGGAATAAGTTTCAGGACAAGACTAGTCAACTTGGGAGGTGGAAATCCCCCTTGGGTCCTGGAACAAATCTCTTCACAACACTGTACAAATTTCACTAATGGTGGGTATGATAATTGGCTCTATTATCAGACATTAATTAAATTATATTTGAAGCATAATATCTTGTTTTTGGGTTGAATAGCTATCCAAGAGAACTCCATGAATTTACTAGTAGTTTTGAGGTTTCAACCCCCAATGGTAGATGACTCCAAATAGCTCCAAATGCTCTTGAAGTGTACCATAAGGTGTACAAGTGATATAATAAATTAATTATAATTTTAATGGATGTATTATTTCCTTCCAATTACTTCTACAATTCTATATCAAATTCTGAATAAGATAGATACTTTAACTAGCAATTTTGGGGCTCAAATCCCCCTGGAGTGAATGATAGAAATGGCTTCCCAAGTGTGTTGGAACCCACTAAAATTATAAAATTGAATCAGGGGATATGTATAATAAATTATCATAGACTCATATACATAACCAATTGACCTCCCATGGCTGTTATCACTTCCTTCAATCAGATATAAAAAAAATAGTTTTGGACCCTTGGGGAAACAAGATGTAGTTTGCTCCAAATGATATGAAATTAGACCCAATGGCCACAAATTCTCAGTTACTAAACATGAAACCCATAGTATACATTAATCACAGTTAATTCATTTATAAATCATCAATTTTGCATACATATATTCGATTCCATCAAGATTGCAAGAGTTTACAACAAGGTATTGGGGAAATGGCATTGTTTCTTCAATATTGGACAATAATACATGAGATATCTTGGCCTTTATACCTGAGAGATTTATAAACTTAAATAAAATAAAATTTATATCATAATACAGAATACTGGAGAAAGAGAAGCTCCCTCAAAGAGATGGATAGCTCACCAAGTGTGCCTCACTCCATAGAGCTGAAATATGGTGAGAAAACTTGAGATGAATGGAAGAACAAGATGATATTGATATGTCCATGATATTCCTATATATTTCACCTATAACTTATTACTCCATTTAATATCCTTTATATAACTTAGTGTCCTCTCCAAATAACTAATTAGGATGGGAATCTTTCACCCTCGAAATTGGCTAAGGCAAGGAACTAGTCATCCACTAGCTCTCTCTTCACAAACCCAAATTCATCAAATGATAAAAATACCTTCTCTTGGTTTAGTCCTGTATTTTATAAACATCCTTATCCTTCTAAGGCTCCAAAAATCATCCATAAATCAAATCCAAGTCGAATTGGTGTGGTTTCTCATGCTTTTCCATGTGTCCTCTCTCTTCCTCTTCCATCTTCCCCCAAATTCGAGTAGGAGCCTCTTGGCCTTCTCCAACTCCCATGAGCACCCTATAAGATGCTCTATTCAGTCCTGACATGTGATATATGTCATATTTCAGCCTTTATATCTGATTTTTGTCATAACTGTTATAGAATCTCCATCATTGGTGTCATAGATGTCATAGATGTCATAAATGTAAGAGGAATCTAGCCAAGTGTCCATGAAACTCCCATTTGGCTCTTCCTCTCCCATGTAAGTTAAAATTCATCCCAAATTTGACCTATGAAGTATATGGACAAGTATATTAACCTCATAATCCATCTAAAAACTTTAGGCTTCCCATAGACTCAAGATTTCAAGAGGAGGATGCCATGTGGAAGCAATTTCTAGCTTGTGTGGGCCCCATAGTCTCCATGTGTCTCTATGCTCCATTGCCACTTAAATTTTCTCTTGTATTTATTTAATAAGATACATTATTAAATATTTATCCCCTTCTAATTTCTAAACACCATTTAGTATCCCCCTTATTCCAAATCTTAAAGCTTCCACCCCCAACCTAGGAAACTAGTGATTTTCCTCCTTGGCAATTATTTGACTTTTAGCATCCATTTGACAACTTGCATGAATATGGAAAATGTGATTTGGCCATTGTGACCCAATGAAAAATTTGGGACATTACAGAGGGGCTTTGGAGCTTACAATAGATGATATTTATTTCATCACATGAATTTCTCGCATGGGCATACTTGCCAGCCTTGAGGGCACTGGCAGGGGTGGTGACCCTTTGAGCGTGCAAGATTACATTGTTACTTACCACCTACCTGGTACACAGAATTTGGGGACATGCATTACAATCTCATAGATAACTAGCTTCCCAATTAAAGTGATGGTAAGCACAGTAGCTAGGGTTACTGGTTCTTCTGCTTTACACTCGGCCACATGGACCCACATGCAAGTTGTAGTGGAATGTATGCGAGGAACGCTATTTGAATTGTGTTTGGGGATGATCCCAATAATGAAAAAAAACTTTCTGATTACAAGAGGGTATGAAGAAAGAATTTTGGCTATGCTAGTATCTTGGTATCATTCTTCTTCGAGAGGGTTCCTACCCTCATCCTTGCAGTACCTATACCACCGCTCTCACCCCGTCATCCTAGACTCGCAAGATGGGGAGACATATTTCTCTGTCAAGGTGGCAGAGGCAGGATCCAAAGAGATTACGATGTTGAATTCTATACCCGGTGGGAAACACAAGTTCCTGCTCTCGATCAATTTCCATATGATGGAATAGATTTCTGAGGAGACCCTGAACTCATCCTCCCTCAAGGGGAGGAATGGGGAGAGATAGGTATGTTTTTTCTTTTATATTATTTTATTTTTATGATTTTTCATTCATAAAATTATATATACATATATATATGATTTTGATCCTTCCTTATATTTTATACACAGATGTTGGACCAGTGCATCTTGATGGGCATCCCAGGACATACATGCGGCCTGTACAGGGTGGGGATGATAGTTTACTGCATGCCATTGAGGAGAAGCTGGATAGGATTACCCAATATGCCCCTACACTATGGATGGATCAAATCCCTATGATCATGCATTAGTATGTTGTTAGGGTTCCGTCAACCTAGATACACTTTCTCAAAAGGGTGGCTAGGGTCGTACTTAATTACAAGGAGGTTGTAGAGGCAACCGCAGCCGAGGAGGCTTAGGATCAGGCCTAGACTTAGGAATATATGGATTATAATCCCATTTTTTGTATATTTATACACTTATGATAGGATCTACAGATAAAAAACATGCTATATCTATGGACATATTTTACACACACACACATATACTACTGGTTATGTACATGCGTCTCAAATGTGTCTGTTATATTCATTTTACAATATGTGTGTAAAATGCCAATCCAGTATGTAATTCACATATGCGTCAGTAATTATGTTTTCATTTCTTGAAATGTGAGTGAATGAAATGTACTAAAAATTTCTTTCAAGTAATATAACATGTAAAAAATGGTGTAGTAAGTTAGGGTTTTGCACATGAAAATTGCCATTGAGTTGGGAAACTATGAGCTGAGTCAAGTATTACCTCCAGACAGGTAATTCCACATAGTGTAGCATACCATAACAACTCAATAACTGCACTGTATTTAGCCACATTATTAGTCGCCGGACCCAAGAAGGCGCCACCAGAGGCAACCAGTTGTCCTGAGGGTGAATAGATAACCCAGGCCGCTGAAGCCAGATTACAGGTATGGTGGCTAACACCATCAACAAAACCTATGAACCACTTGAATGCCATTTGAAACAACCAACAGACTATATAAGAAAATTAACCAGTTAACGACATCTTGTACATGAACATACATACAATAAAAATACAAGAACAAGTACCATGCCTAAGCGTAGTACTTCTTTAGGTAGAGCCCATTTTTGGGACTCGACAACTTATTTCCATCATAATTGGTTAATTCATAAGCTCCCTTTTTCAAAACGTTTGACACAATGTAGGCACCTAACCACATCGACTTAAATTTTCCTTCCCCTAGGGGTTCCTTGTCTTGATCCCAGAGAAAAACAAGTTCTCCCTCAAAGAAAACTCTTGGTTTTACAGCTTTTTCATATTGGTTCTTGACCCTATTCTTGTGAGCCTCATTTGCAGTCAACACATCTCTGCACTGTTCATCCAGGTTCTATAGGTGAATCAAACATTCTTCCAGATCCATAGTGTTATGCAGCACATGAATAACAATCTTAATTGATGGAATCTCCCACTCAACTGGTGTGACTGCTTCCACCCCGTGAACGAGCTGGAATGGTGAGAAAACAGTAGAATTCTTAACATTAGTGCAGTATTCCCAAAGTACATGGTACAACATGATGTGCCAATTTGACCGACTCACGTTAATGGTGCGCTTTAGCATGGTTTTCAAGGTTTTGTTAACTGCCTCTACTTGTCCATTCAATTTGGGGTAAAATGAATATGAATGATCTTTCTGAAACCCTAGCATGATGGTCAACTTGGTCATAGTTCTATTCTGTAAGTGACTTACATGGTCAGTGCAATCTGCTTTGGTATACTGAAACGAGCAATGATTTGGTTGACAAAAAAGTAAGCTTCTATTTTGCCATAAGCTTTGAAGGTAGGTATTGCCTCTGCCCACTTTCTGAAGTAGTATACAATGGCAATGATGTACTTGTGGCCCCCAAAAAAAACTAGATTGAACATCATGTAATCTACCCCCCACTATGTGAAGGGACCTATCGCGATGATGGCAAACAAAGGAGCATGATGTGACCACATCTTTCTAGTATAAAGCTGACAAGGATGACAACGCTTTACAACTTCCACACAATCTTTGAAGATAGTGGGCCAGAAATAACCGACACATAAAATTTTATGGGTCGTTGATAACCTAGATAAATGACCCCCACATGCTCTTCTATGGGAATCATTTAAGACATGCTCAACCTCCTCATGGGTGAGGCACCTGTTGATGTATATGTAACTTCGGAATGTATTCTTCTATGTATTCTATGTATTGTAACCCGATGGTTATTTCAGGATTTTTCTATTATGTATTTGAGTCATGTGGTCATACCCCGATGTTCCGATCGGGAGGATTAATAATGTAATCAAGTCATGTCAAGTCATTAGGTAAGTCCCCACTGTTTCGGGGCACTTGAGTTATTATACACTAATTAAGGTGTAGGCTCGAGTAGTAATTATTAGGGTTGAGCCTACGTGTGAAATGGAAACTTAAGTGAATGGACTAATATAAATAGAGAGGGTGTGTCTCTCTATTTATCACTTGTGACTAACATCACTTGCTCTCTCAAGTGTGGCGCACCTTTGGAGAAGGAAATACTTTGGCTTGACAGAAGACAGAAGGTTGTTGTTGTGTTGGGAGGTCATCTTACTATTTTGGGATCACATCTTGTGGTGATACTATCTTAGAGGAAGTTGAGGGGTTTTCTCCATTTATATTTTCCCCT
>LPNX010100716.1:279557-329495 GCA_001517045.1 Pseudotsuga menziesii | reverse complement strand
AAAGTGGATTCCAACCTTTGATTCAAGATTGAAGGCAGAAGACCAGTGATGTTCCTGTTATGTGTCGATGCACTATTGTTATAGGCATGGAGGTGTGGCGGAGTGCAGATGGAATCTTCCTTGGATAAGGGAAGTATGCAGTAGAGATCCTGAAGAGGTTCAGGATGATGAACTACATGAACACACCAATGGCATCAAACATGAAGCTATTAAGTGATGCTTCATCAGAGATGGTTGATGCTACGATGTATTGTCAAATGATTGGGTCATTGATGTACCTGACGAACATGAGACCAGACATTTGCTTTGCTGTGAACACCTTGAGCCAATACTTGACAGATCCGAGAAGTGTTCACTTGATTGCTGCAAAGCATATTCTGAGGTACCTGAAGGGTACAATTGATTATGGGCTCAAGTATGATGCGAATCAGAAGATTAACCTGGAGGGTTATGTTGATTCAGATTGGGTAGGCAGTGCCATCGACATGAAGAGTACTTCGGGATGTTGCTTCAGTATGGGATCAGGTGTGATCTCTTGGTTTAGCAGGAAGCAATCCTGTGTGGCACTGAGTACAGCTAAAGCAGAGTATGTCGCAGCTTGTTCAGCTAGTTGTGAGGCAGTATGGCTGCGGAAGCTACTGTCTAATATATTTGATCTCCAGTTGGATGCTACTTGTATAAACTATGACAACCAGAGTTCTATGAAGTTTTCCGAGAAATCCAGTGTTCCATGACAGGTCGAAGCAAATTGAGATCAAATATCACTATATCAGGGATATGGTGCAGAGAGGAGCAGTGAAGCTCCTGTATGTTGCGATGGAGGAACAGATAGCTGATGTATTGACGAAGCTATTGGCTAGGCTGAAGTTCGAGTACTTCAGAGAGAGACTTGGTGTTCTCCAGATCGAGGCTTCCTCCCAGAGACAGTGTTGAGACCCAGAGCCATTCTGACATGGTGAGAGGATTGGTTCCTTCCATGGTCAGATGTAAGGGCTGAGACATTCCGTCATGGTGAGAGGATTGGTTCCTTCCATGACTGATATGAGATTTATAGCCATTCTGACGAGGAGGTCAGATATAAGGGCTGAGCCATTCTGTTGAGGAGGACACATATAAGGGCTGTGCCATTCTGTCGAGTAGGACAGATGTAAGGGCAATTGCCATTCTAGGAATGGAGGCACCTGGTTAGTTACCAGGATCATTCAGTACAGGACTGTATAGCCATTCTGATATGACAGAGGGATGTGTTCCCATTTGATCAGATGTAAGGGCTGAACCATTCTGTTCATGGCTAAAGGATTTAGTTCCTTCCATGTCAGATGTGAGTGTTGGCCATTCCGACGAGCAGGTCGGATGTAAGGGCAACTTCCATTCTCTAGGAGAGTGGAGGTGCCTGGTCAGTTACCAGGTAGCTCAGTCGAGGAGGACTGTAGGCCATTCTGATATGACTACAGATATGTATTCTCGTAGGATCAGATGTGAGTGCAAGCCTTTCCGTCACTGTGATAGGATTTGTTCTTGTCTGGATGGATGTAAGTGCAGGAAATCTTCCACCACTGTGATAGGATTGGTTCTTTTCTGGGTGGGAGTCTTTCATCACTGTGATAGGATGTGTTCTTGTCTGGATGAAAGTGGAGAAATCTTCCACCACTATGATAGGATTGGTTCTTGTCTGGGTGGGAGTCTTTCATCACTGTCATAGGATGTGTTCTTGTCTGGATGAAAGTGGAGAAATCTTCCACCACTGTGATAGGATTTGTTCTTGTCTAGGTGGGAGTCTTCCATCACTGTGATAGGATGTGTTCTTGTCTGGATGGATGGACCTTTCTGACGAGTAGGTCAGATGTAAGTGCTGAGCCATTTCACAGATGGTAGTTGATTGTTCCTACCATGCTAGTGAATGTGAGTGCTAGGCCTTTTCGATGGGATTGTAGTTTACTACATGATCAGATGTGAGTGCTGGGTGTGCCTTTCTGACGAGCAGGTCAAATGTAAGTGTTGGGCGAAGACCTACATGAGGGTAGGCCTACATCCAGCATGAAAAAGGGTTGGCTCTGTAGAAATTCCTATGATGAGATAGTACACACATGATGATGAATAGAGGAGATCCAGATCGAGTGATGATCCAGATCCATTTATGATGACTCCGAGAGATCCAGATCGAGTGATGATCCAGATCCAGCAGCAGAGATCCAGATCGAGAGATGATCCAGATCTAGTCCAGTGATGTTGATCCAGATCGAGTGATGATCTAGATCTAGTGATGCCATTCTATGATGATCCAGATCGAGAGATGATCCAAATGACTTGAAGATGAAGATGACTTGAAGACAAAGATGACTCAAAGACGAAGATGATCTAGTTGATGCAGAGAAGAAGACCAGTGCTGAAAAATTGTGTTGAAAGAATACCTTCCTAGTTAAGAGGGAGTGTTGATGTATATGTAAGTTCGGAATGTATTCTTCTATGTATTCTATGTATTGTAACCCGATGGTTATTTCGGGATGTTTCTATTATGTATTTGAGTCATGTGGTCATACCCCGATGTTCCGATCGGGAGGATTAATAATGTAATCAAGTCATGTCAAGTCATTAGGTAAGTCCCCACTGTTTCGGGGCACTTGAGTTATTATACACTAATTAAGGTGTAGGCTCGAGTAGTAATTATTAGGGTTGAGCCTACGTGCAAAATGGAAACTTAAGTGAACGGAATAATATAAATAGAGAGGGTGTGTCTCTCTATTTATCACTTGTGACTAACATCACTTGCTCTCTCAAGTGTAGCGCACCTTTGGAGAAGGAAATACTTTGGCTTGACAGAAGACAGAAGGCTGTTGTTGTGTTGGGAGGTCATCTTACTGTTTTGGGATCACATCTTGTGGTGATACTATCTTAGAGGAAGTTGAGGGGTTTTCTCCATTTATGGTTTCCCCTCCAAAAATATTTGTGTCTCTTGTCTCTTGTGATGTGATTATGTGATTGCTGTGCTTGTTATTCTCTCAGTGAAAAGATATTAACATAATGCTAGCTTAAATGTTGAAAAACTAACAGCACCAACGCAAAATTGAATCTACCCCTCGATGATAGAAGGTATCACCGATGATCAGGTAGTTTTTCACATTGACACACAATTTATGTCGATCTTTCTATGAGAACCATGCAAAACACTTAAGAGTCTAGAGATACACTAAGATATCTCCATACCAAGGATCAGAGGTGGAAATAAGAAAGATATACTTATCTGGGAATGAGTCTTCTTCCGCCACTATAGTCTCTTCCGCGGAAATTCTGAGATCAGTTCTATGAAAACTAAGGACTTTTTGGACTTAGCAAATTGAAAATCCAAGTCAAACTCTTGGAGAATGACTATCCAATTCTTGAATTTTCCCTTGATTATGCATCAGGAAAAGACATACTGAAACTGATTTACATCTGCAACCACTGTGGTTGTCCTTAGTAATATGTAGTGACATAGAGTCTAAACATCATACACTGCTGCTAAAGCTAAATTATCGATGTGGGAGTACCTAAGTTCAGGACCAACTAATGCACAACTAAGGTAATATACAACATGATATTGAATCTTGTCTTCCTCCTCAACAAGTACTACTCCTATATTCGACCCCGATGCAGCCAGATACAATATAAAGTCTTTGGTCTAATCTGGTGGATGTAGTAAAGGAGTCGATAGTAAAGCCTTCTGTAATGCCTCGAAAGTGAGTTATGCAGTTTCATCCCACATGAATGGGGTGTCTTGCTTTAGCAAATGCATGAAACCCTTAGTTATATTGGCATAATTGACTATGAAACACCGAAGGAAATTGGATTTCCCTTGTAGACTCTGAAGCTGCTTGATGGAACGTGGAGGAGGCAGATTTACAATAGCCTTGACTTTCGAAGGATCCACCTGTATTCCTCTGTTTGACACAATAAACCCTAGTAACCTCCCCGATACAACATAGAAAACACACTTGTGGGGATTAAGCGTATCTTATAATGTCTACTTCATTCAAAAATCATATGAAGGGGATCTGGATGGTCCTTCCTCTTGTGAGCATGGGCAGGAAGATCATCCAAGTAAGGTTCGACAATATTCTTGATATCGTAGAAGGAAAAATTCATTACCCATTGGAAGGTAGCTCTGACATTTTTCAAACCGAAGGGCATCTTCATGTACACAAAGATCTCCCAAGGAAAAATGAAGGTCATTTTATGCTTGTCTTCCAGCTTAATTTGAATTTGGTTATACCTGGAAAAACCATCCATAAAATAAAATACCTCGCTACCTACACAAGCATCAATGATTTGATCTATGAAAGGTGTGGGGTAGTTTTCCTTGGCACATGCTTTATTTAAGTCACAGAAATCAGTGCACATGCATATCATTCCCTTTTTATCAATAGGAATGAGATTGGATACCCATTCCATCAGAGCAATTACGTAAATGAACACTGATTTCAATAGTTTCTCCACTTCATCCTTGATGGCTTCCACTTTCCTCATATTTACAGTTTGAATTTATTATCATGGTAAGTGCATATTTTGTGTTCAACGATAGATGGATCAATGCCTAGCATCTCCTCATATGACCAGGAAAAGACGTCGCAAAATTCCTTAAACAAGGAAGTATATATGGAAATCTCCTTAGAAGAGCAGTTTGCACCAATATGCACATTTTCAACAACGTTAGGGTTTTCAGAGATGTTTATTGGAATGGTAGCAGGATATATTTTCCATATTCCCCTCAGCAAATACTCCCTCCTTGGGTAAAGGATTAATTGATGAATTAATACCTTCTTCCAGTCTCACATGGAACTCTTGATTCTCAATTTTGCTCAACTCTGGAAGAAAGAAGGACTTATGGTGAAGGTCTTCACAAGTATTTTCTTGTCCAATCATAGCTTCTAGAATGGCTTTGTCCGAAGGCAAAACCATATCTAAGAAATCATATGAATACATAGAGTTCTCCTCCTAGGCAGGTTGATAAGCCTCATCTGACTCCTCTAAGAATGTAGAAGGAGTCGCGATGGAATTGACAATGGCATTAAAAATAGCTTGGTGAGCTACTTCCACTACAGATAAGGGCACCTGAGGCTCATGACAGGAAGGAAGGACCCAAGGATCAATTCTATCGACAACCATCACAATAGACTTCCCTACACTTGTAGAACCTAAGTAGTTAAAAGGGGTATGGATATCAAATGTTCCCATAAAAGATGCATACATTCCAACCCCTAATCTCTCATTAGATGGTTTGGTCTGATCGATAAAAGATACTATGGACTCATTAGTCTCTAAACGACCTTTTCAAGTAAAACTGAGTTGGTCAACTGTAACCTACTTCCCTTCGTGTGGAAACACTACAACTCGGAGAACGGTGGAGGAGATTGCACACATAGCATAAGTCCAACTTATCCCCAACAATAATTTATAATCCAATGGAGCATCTATTACTTCCACCTCAACAGAAACTGCTTTCCCTGCCTGCTTTATTTCGAAAGCTAGAAGGATACCTTGGGAACAAAAAAACCTTTTGTCAAAAGCAGTAAGTAGAGCGTTCGATGGAACTAGCTCTGGGGATCCTAAGTATTTCCAACAATACATAAACATTATGCATGTGGAAACATCTTCATCAAACATTTTACATCAAATGACTTTACCTCCATGGACAACATCAATTGACAAAGCCACATGGTATGGAAAGCGTATTTTAACATCAAAAAGATTAAATTTTTCCAATAGGCTCGATGAATCCATGCTACCTATGGCTGCTAAGAGTGCATCCTACTGAGCAGGGAAACTCTATAACACATACAATGCCGACATTGCACAAGTATTTTGATCTAAGTCTCCAACTACATAATAGTTGGAAGAAACCCTAGCATTAGGGTTGTGAAATGCTTTCTTAAAGACACCTTTTGGTATATTAGGCATTGGATCAGCTGGTTTTTCAATAGTGAGAGGGGTTCAAGTTTCACCAGTAGGCTTACCCTTCTTCGGAGCCTTCAATTCATCATTATTATTTCTTGTTTGGACTAAATTGATGGACCCTACCATATTGATATAGTTTTGATCAGGAGAAGCACTAGAAGTGCCCCCAGCTACATTCAAAACAAAAGTTGCATTCTTTCCTTAGGGAAAGGGATCCTTTAGGATAGCCAATTGTTGATTCTTTAGCATATTCCGATATTTTTCCATAAAAGGGCATTGATAAGTAAGGTGGTCCCCCTAGCACAAATTACAAGGAAACTTGAACTTTTTCTTATCTTTTTTTCCCCCATCACCATTATTTGTGGGATTTTTCTTGTTTTGGTTACACTCACCCTTCTTCCCTTTCTTCTTTTTCCCACCAAGCTATTGATTTCCCTTCTGAGAATATTTTACAAAAACATTCGCATTTTTCGGTGAGGGGGTGGTAGCCTTAGCTGCCTCTGCTGTAGATTGCTTCACTGACAACTCATGGAGTTTCTTAGCCATTGATTCTATAGTAGGAGAACTAATTGAACCAACCAGGACATCGACATGGGGTCCAGGATTGGGTTTCTCTTGATAATTTGTAGACCTTGGTGCCTCAGGTATGATTTCATTCAAAATCCCAGACTGAGCATATATCAAGTCTAACTGCTAGGCTTTGAGGAAAACCTCTTCTTCCGTGGTCACCCCCGAAGTGGATACATCCCTAGAAATGTAAGGCAGTAAATATTTTAAGAACCAATCTAATAAAAACTTAGGAGGTATAGTTCCTTTAATAATCCTCTTTCATCTTTCCACTCCTAAATATGATCAAAAATATGTGTGTCCTTGTTCTCTCAAAAATTCAACAACAAGTGTGTGTCGGAATCATAACGGACATGAAGCTGAAAGTGGTTAAGGAAAGTGGTTGCCAAATCTAGAAAACTATCATACATAGTGGAGGGAAGTTCTATGTACCATTTTGTTGCCACATGAGTCAATGTTCTCCAAAAAATCCTCAACCAAACGGAGTCATCATTCAGTGAGTTCAAAGAGCACCAAAGGTGAAAAGTGGTAATGTGCGCACCTGTATATTCACCATATTTTCCTTAAAAATTAGGAATGTCTGATGGAAATTTAATAGGTACAGGTGGCCATGCCACATTGTGCCACACAGGTTCATTCATTAAATTTGAAAAACATGGCAAGTTTGACGTTTCCAAGAAAGGGATTTTGGGCCTAACCGGGGTTTGATAATAAGGACTTTGGGGTATGGAAGTACCACCCCTTGACTCCCAAATGAAAAGGTGGGGTTTCCCTTAGCCACCGGTTGTGAAGTGGTTGCAACATTCTGGAAAGGATTCCACTCAAAATCCAGTGGATTACTAGTTTTTGGTGCATTATATGTGGTTTGACCTGCTCCAGTTGAAACTGGATTTTGAAACATTGGAGCAAGAATCCATCCATTAAAAAGAAAAAAGGGAGAGCTCATGAAAGGAGCAGGTGAAACTTGACTAGGTATTTGGAAATTATGACCAAAGGAATTTTTTTTTCTGGAAGACATGCCCACATATGCAAGTGAAGGACCTACATAAGGAGTGGATGGAGGAATATGTCCTCCATTCCACGGGAAACCCTAGATGAATGAAGTGGACCCACTTGGACCACTTTGAGAAGTTTTCATAAAATAAGGAGAAGTAAATTGTGCTTTAGGAATCTTAGTGACCAACCCACTAGACTAACCTACCATACTGGAAGGTGTTGCGGGTTGAACCACTTGAGCACTTGGTGAAAGAGGTGCAATAGATGCACTAGGTCTAGGAGAACTCACCAAGGGGGGTGCGACTCCACTAGCCAAAATGGTTGAAGTTGGGGTATACATACCCTCTCCTAAGCTACACATAACTTGTGGAAATTGAACCAGGTGATAGATTAATTTTACTCACAACAATTAACAATTGATCATGCAAAATCACTCACAAAGAGACTTAAAATTGGAGCTGAACACTAAATTGTATTAAATCAGTGTACAATAGCCAACCCTGTAATAACATAGGTTTCTGAATAAATAACATAAATCAGGGATTCGAATGCATGAGGATCAATTCAAATCTAGCATAAAGCAGGCTTACTAAAAATAAGCAAATCCCCCATAGGTGTAAAAAGTTGATCCCAAATCTGTCATGGAGCTCACGAATTGGCAAATATGCTTAGGCAAGCTAAATAGTGGTGGAATGGAAGCTCATACATGATTTTTCATGGAGAAAAGAGAGGAGGATGTGTAGGACAAAAAACTAGTCAACCTCACCTAGTCTAGCTTTCCCTTTTCCCTTAAAACACTGAAAAAGCAGGGAATAAAGCAGAAAAAGCAGAAGGGCGCTTAGGAGGCCAGGAATAAAGTATATTTGATTCCTTGGGCTTTACCATGCACTACATGATTCAAATAAGGAAATTTTGACCACTATGGATAGGTAATAGACAACTTGCACAAGGTGGGACACATGAACTAGGCTAATAAGACAGAAATAATTAAATTGATTTCTAAATGGGTAAACTATGGGTTGATTATTCTAACACCCCCCCTTAAGCCTGAATTATGAGTAAGATATCAGAAAATTATAGGGCCTAGCAACAAGGCTTAGTCACCCTTTACATACTGCATGTCCAAATAAACAAGGAAAGAGGCAAAACCAACTTGGGAAAATCCTCCCTTAAACATGGATTGTAAACAAAATTGTAGAATCTTGTCTTCACTCATGCTTTCACAGCATGATCAGAAATCCCCAGCAGTGATTTGAGATTACTGAATGTCTTCTCACAAAATGCTTTGGTAAAGATATCAGCTACTTGTTCTGAAGATGAACAGAACAGTAGGTGAATGGTGCCATCATGCACAAGCTCTCTGATGTAGTGCATATGGATCTCAATGTGTCTGGTTCTCTGCTTCTGAACTGGATATTTGTAGATTAAAATGGTACTCTGTTTATCACAGTATATGGTAGTTGAGTACTCTGGTTCAAAGCCACACTCTCCAAGTAAACCCTGCAACCATAAACATTGAGTTGCTGCATTAACAACTCCTCTGTACTCTGCTTCTATAGATGAGAGTGCAATGGCACTCTGTTTCTTGCTTGACCAGCTGATTGGCCCTTCTGCAAGCATGAACACATATCCTGAAGTGGAATTTCTATCTGTGCTATCACCTGCCCAATCACTGTCAGTAAATCCAATCAAATCAAGATCAGATTTTGCTTTATAGAAGATCCCATGTGTCCTTGTTCCCTGAACAAAGTTAAGGATCCTTTTGGCTTCTTTCCAATGGATCTCTTGAGGCTGATCCATGAATATAGAAGCCACACTTACTGCATAACAAATATCAGTTCTAGTATGTGTCATATACAACAAACATCCAATCAATTTCCTATACAGTGTATTGTTTACCATCGGTGAAGAATCAGCTTCTTCCAGCTTCACTCCTGAAAGGAAAGGAGTTTTGCTTGCTTTGCAATCCTTCATTTTGAATTTGTTCAGCAAGTCCAAGGAATATTTGGACTGGTGCGCCTTGATTCCAGCTTTGGTTTGAGCAATCTCAAGCCCCAAAAATTGACTTAAGAGCCCCAAATCTGTCATGGAGAAGGCTTGATTCATAGCTCCTTTTAAGGAAGCAATCTCAGTCTGTGAGATTCCTGTAATGAGGAGGTCATCAACATATAAAACAATGATCATTAATGAACCATTAACTAACTTCAAATAGACATTTGGATCTGATTTGCACCAAACAAAATTCAGTGATAGCAAGAAGCTATCGATCTTGGCATACCAAGCCCTGGGGGCTTGCTTTAGCCCATACAATGAATTTCTCAACCTGCACACAAGAGAAGGGTTAGTAGAAAAACCTTGAGGCTGCTGCATATATATCTCTTCAGTGAGATCTCCATTCAGGAAGGAACATTTTACATCCATGTGATGTACCTCCCATTGCTTTGAGGCTGCAATGGCTAAGGCTAGCCTGATGGAATCCATCTTTGCCACTGGGGAAAAAGTCTCATTGTAATCTATGCCATGAACCTATGAGTAGCCCTTGGCTACCAATCTGGCCTTGTACTTCAGTGGTGAGCCATCAGCAGAAAATTTGCTCTTATATACCCACTTACACTGTACTAGTTTTCTCCTTGGGGGAAGATCCACTAGCTCCCATGTGTTGCTCTTCTGGAGTGAGCTGAACTCCTCCTTCATGGCTGTTTGCCATCTTGGATCTCCTGCTGCTTCTTCATATGTTTGAGGATCATACTCCACCATCAAATAGCATTTTTCATAAAACATAGGATCCTTCATGCATAGACCATTCTCAAATTGAGATCTAGTCCTCCTCGGGTCATTGGGATCCCCAGCTAGCTCACTTGCTGCATGTAGTGTATTGGCTGCCCATTTTGGCCTTTTGGGGCTGTTAGGGTCTGCAATAAACTCATATCCATCAGACAAATCAGAATCAGCATGTTCAACAAACTCTTTACTTACTTCTTGAGGTTCATGTGGTGAAGAGGCTTCACCAACTTCCACTTCTGCAAGGGGTTCTTCTTTAAACTGAACACACCTTTCGATGAAGGCTTTGTTTGTGCTCAAATTTATCAACTTGTACCCTTTTGAATATTCAGAGTATCCAACAAAAATACACTCTTGGATTTGGGGCTGCAAAGCCTTCCTCTTCTCTGTCGGGATTCTAGCCCAAGCCTTTGAGCCAAAAATCCTGAAATGGGTCACATCTGGCTTGTGCCCACTCCATGCTTCGAAGGGAGTCATGCCGTCAAGTTGTTTGTGAGGCACCCTATTCTGAATATAGGCTGCACATTTGATAGCTTCAGCCCAGTACTTTGGTGGAAAAGTTTTGGCCTCCATCATGCATGTTGCCATCTCCTTCAGTGATCTGTTCTTCCTCTCAGCAACACCATTTTGTTGTGGTGTGTAAGGGATAGAATGCTGCATCTAAATACCTACATCTGCACAATAATTAATAAACTCAGACTTGAAATACTCACCACCATTGTCATATCTGAGGGCCTTGAGTTTCCTTCCAGACTGGTTTTCAACCAAAGCCTTAAAGACTTTGAATAGGCCAAAAACTTCAGACTTGTGTTTCAGGAAGTGAACCCAGCAATACCTGGAAAAGTCATCAATGAAGGTCAATGCATATTTGGCCTGACTCATGGACATATGAGGGAATGGGCCAGTAACATCACTGTGGATCAGCTCAAGGGGTGCAAAGGTTCTCTCATGACTAGCTCTCTCAAACTTATGCTCTGGGTGTTTTCCTAGGATACAACCTTGGTAGACTCCTTTGGAAAATTTTATCTTGGGAAACCCTATGACCATCTCTTTTTCACTAAGATCAAAAAGATATTTGTAGTTAAGGTGGCCAAATCTTTCATGCCACATCTTGTTGGCTTCATTAGCATGAATGAGAAGAGCAGAGGGGTTTGAGTAAGGTAGGAAGTGTGAGAACATGTATACCTTTTGAGCATGATTCGCAACTCCTTTTGCAATGACTCTACCAGTTGAAATATCTGTGATCTCAACTTCATCGGGGGAGAATATGACCTTCTTAGGAGACCCAGTGTGGGTCATCTGGTACGATGACAGGAGGTTGGAGGCGAGACCAGGCACATACAGCACATTGCTGAACTGACCATGATCAAGATCTATCCTTCCTTTGCCTTTACTTTTAGTGAGAGAGTCATCTCCCAGTACAATAGATGTTCCTTTCGACATGTCCAGTGATGAGAAAGCCTCCTTAGTCAAAACCATGTGTCTTGAAGCTCCAGAATCAATGATAAAACTGGGTGAGCTTGATGTGCCAGCAACTAGAGCATGAACTCTCTCTCTGTCATCTGAACTTGATCCTCCTTCTCTCTTCTTTGAGCTTTCTGGAAGGGAGATGCCATTCTTCTCCAGGATTTGGGTCAGCATGTCTATCTGGTTTTTCATACAAGAGCTTTCAGAGTGATTGCCCTTATTGCAGTATGCGCACTTGTTCATTTCACCTTTGTTCTTCTTCTTCTGGTAATTCTTCTTGGGACCTTGTGGATCCTCTGGAGACTATTTCTTGTCTCTCTTTTTCTCAAGTGGCTTTTTAGCTTTCTATTTGCTTTTTGAATCCACCCTCGAATCTCCAGCAATCAAAGCTTGATCTTTGGATGGTTTGATGGTGCCCATCATCACCAGCTTGTCTTGTTCTTGTGTGAGAGATTCCATGAAATCTACAAGGCTAGACATCTTCCAGGTTCGAGCTGTCAGTTTTGTGGCATAGAAGGTCGAAACAAACACTGAATAATCAGGGCCCATCTTCGAGAGGATGGCCAGTACGAGCTAATCATCTTTCTTTTCGATACCACACTATTTCAGCTGCAAAACTAGTGCTTTGAACTTGGAGAAATATAGCTGCAGGGATTCAAAGCTCGTTGGACTCAGAGAAATCAGCTCATTTTTTATTTGATGTCCCCTCATCTCATCTATCTTTCCAAAAATATCAGCAAGCTTCTCCCATACTTCATTCGATGATTTCAATCCATCAAGACGAAAAAGGAGGACTCTGGAAATACTCAGACACAGGAGGCCATAAGCCTCATCCCTCCTGTTGTGCCATTTTATCTTCTCTGCAGCTGCATTGGGCTCTGCTTCTATTGCCATAGTCACCTTGTAGAGGCCTTTCGCTCTCAACAGTATCTCCATCTCTGCTTTCCATTCAAAGAAATTGAAGGGAGTCAAGATAGTTTTCTGTGATTGATCCATAGCTTAGAAAATCTGTCCCGGTTGTCAGTAGAAGTCTCCCAGTCACTGATGTCGAACCTACAAAACAATTTTTGAAGGAGAGAAACAATATACAATGGCTCTGATACCATGTGGAAATTGAACCAGGTGATAGATTAATTTTTCTCACAACAATTAACAATTGATCATGCAAAATCACTCACAAAGAGACTAAAAATTGGAGCTGAACACTAAACTGTATTAAATCAATGTACAATAGCCAACCCTGTAATAACATAGGTTGCTGAATAAATAACATACATCAGGGATTCGAATGCATGAGGAGCAATTCAAATCTAGCATAAAGCAGGCTTACTAAAAATAAGCAAATCCCCCATAGGTGTAAAAAGCTGGTCCCAAATCTGTCATGGAGCTCACGAACTGGAAAATATGCTTAGGCAAGATAAAGAGTGGTGGAATGGCAGCTCATACATGCTTTTGCATGGAGAAAAGAGAATAGGATGTGTAGGACAAAAAACTAGTCAACCTCACCTAGTCTAGCTTTTTCTTTTGCCTTAAAACACTGAAAAAGCAGGGAATAAAGCAGAAGGGCGCTTAGGAGGCCAGGAATAAAGCAGATTTGATTCCTTGGGATTTCTCATGTGCTACATGAGTCAAATAAGGAAATTTTGACCACTATGGATAGGTAATAGACAACTTGCACAAGGTGGGACACATGAACTAGGCTAATAAGACAGAAATCATTAAATTAATGTCTAAATGGGTAAACTATGGGTTAATTATTCTAACATAACTCGACTCAAAGGAACACCAAAACCAAGTGAACTAAACCAGAGGACTTGGACTATCACAGGATCATTTAGATCAGTGAGAGGTGGATTAAAGTTTCTTGGAAACTCATCAGTGTTCAAGTCTTCTATCTCTATTATTGATGTTTCTTCTTAATTAAGCCTAAGTTATGGTTCACCGGGAACTTCACTAACACCATTCATTTCAAAGGAACCATCTGTATCAAGTCTCTACCTTTGAGGTGGTGGTGGAGGCTCCACTATAACAGATGGAGGAAGGTTCCGCAACCTTTTGGACCGATGAAGAGGTTGGTCCTCCACAGCTATAAATTTGACTCACACACCTAAAGGCTAACTCAACACAAACAAGTAAAAAAACACTCACTAAAAATTTCCTATGTAACACAGACACACCAGATAGAAGATACACCTGCCAAAGGAAATCCTGGGATGATTAGGGCCCGGGTCCAACCAGTGAATATCGAAGGGTGGTTACTTGGCATCTTGTGAATATGCTTCTGGGTGCAAGCGTTGGAATAACCCAATCTCCCTCCCAAATTTTCTACTGAGGTTACCTTCCAAGTCCATCCTAGGTGTACTGGAAATAGCCTTCCAATAACACCTGTGTAAGATCCTAATGTCTAGAGACTAAGGATACCAAATATACACCAAGAGTCTGGTGGAACAGTCACAAGCCTGATCATTATGCATGGAAAGGGTAGCTAAGCCCAAAACCCTATCAATACCAACACCACATAGGGCCTAAGATGTGGTATTGACAAGATCCCAAAACACATAAAAATCCTGGTGGACGATCAGACAAGGAAGTGGAGGGTTATCTCCTCAACCAATCTCTCACATGACCTCGTGCTTAACTCCTGTGTGAGAGGATCTTTTTGGATTGTCTATTGTAGAAGAGGATTTACCTAATGAAAGGCCACAACTTTTGAAATCAAATGCTTTTGGATAGTTTAAACTCCTAGTCGAAAAACCTAGCCTAATCTAGTTGATGTATGAACCTATAAAAATAAACTTACTAATAAATTTTAATTAAATGTTCTTTTTAATGGGTTGTATTAGTCAAAGGTAGTGGAATGAGACTGAATGGTGTTATAGACTCAACAAAGTGAAAGAAAATGGTGTATAAAAATTTCAAATGAATGCAACTACAAATGCAACTTTTTTCTCTCTTTTTCTTTGTAAATGAAAGCTAATGAAATTTTTAAACAATATGAGAAACTACAAGACTTAAAACTTTTTTATTTTTCTAAAAAAATAGTGAAAAGAACAACTAATGCTAACTAATGCAAAGTGCAACAAAAATGCTTGTTGTCTTTCCTTTTTCAAAAAAATTCAAAAGCTATATGCAATTTGAGAAAATTAAAGAATATGATCTTATAAAGTGTAAATGATAGCAGTCAGACCCTACAGTAACACACTTCAACCAAATAGGCAGATATGACTCAAACCCTAGACTTGGTAGAACTATTGACATGCAAGGACCAATAAATCCAAAAGATGGCAAGAATGACTCACTTAGACTACCAGGAAAGCAGTCCTAAGTATCTCAATGGCTTACAGGACTGATCAATGACCCAAAAAACACAAGCATTCAGACCAAGAATCCAAGCAAGAAGTACCCAACACATTCATAAATGAAGAATCCAGCCCAAACTTACTCAATAGACTTGAATCAACAAGCAAACAATGAAATGTATACACCTAAAGTCACATCACAAAGCTAAATAATAACCATAACAGCATCCTGAAGGATCAGAAAATGAAAGACAAGCAAAACCTTACAGACTGATAGACACCTACAGGAAATTCACGGCTATCATAAAGACAACCCGCGTACCATACATGACTGTTACCGAAGAAATCTGTGAATACAAATGATAATTCACGATTGTATATACTGACTGGTCACGAATACTGTCAAAAATTTTCAAAGAGAAAAATGAATGACACAAAGTTTCTGAGCATGAAGCACTCACAACAAAAGACAAAAACTGAACAAATAACTAACAAAATCAGTCACAAAAAAACTGAAAGAAAAACAAAGGAATGGACTCACAACATGTTGGAATCCCCAATAGAGTCGCTAGTTCTGTTGTTCAGGAGAATACAACCTTATAACCTAGGGTCTTTGGGGTTACCGGCATACTAAATAAACTTGCAAAAATTGAACCATTAAATAATTTGATAGAGAAATAAGGAAGACATTAGGTGTACCTTGCTTATGACGGTTGATCCTAGATTACATCTTCAATCCAAATTGCTCCAACAACTTCTAGGGAATCTCCAATACATGAAAATATCTAGACCTTTCCTGCAATATCTTATATATTATATAGAATATTAATGAAAAAATATGCTTGCAATGAAATGACAAGACAATTCAGAAATCATAATACATAAGAGTACAAAGGCACATATTAGAAAAAAGAGTCTCTTTATTGATAAACAAGTGATGGAAGATTACAACCAGTATCTGAAACAAGTGCTCCTCTGCTAACCAAGGGAACTAAGTTTTTCTGCTCCAAGATCTCCAAAGGAAAACCACCAGCATAACTTTTCTCTAGAATTGATTATGTTTACCCTCAACCCCTACCCTCTATTTATACATGAGGAAAGAGATAGGTTACGAAGGTTGAGATGGTTTAGGAAGTTGGGATACTTATGATTAATATCCCAACTGTCCTTGACTAAAAATTTTTATATTTTTTAATTTTGTATTAGGGAATTCATGACTATTCATACTAGCAGGTCACGTATGATACACAACTTTCATAAGGGAAACCCGTGAATTCCAACCCTGATCATGTAAACGCGGGTTGTAATGTCAATACTCGCGAATGATTCGTAGGTTGCAATGGAAATAGTCATGAATTATCCCTAATGACCCTATAAAAAATAGGTCAGGCTGGTAAGAGGATGATGCATCGAAGCTCATGCACATCTATAGTGTTTTGGCCACTTCTATCCAGTTCGTCCTTTTTTGTACTGACACATTGAGTCTCAACACTCAGACGGAGAAGTGCCATTTCATAGGATAAAAATGGTTTTTTTTATCAACCCTACATTTTACCTACATTCTTAACTACTAGGGTATTTTCCTTAGAGTTAATTAGGTAGAATATTGTTGTGGAAAATGAACACTTTCTCAGTTTTAGAAAAGTCCTCTGAAATCAAATTCCCATGGGATATAGGCCCATTTATCATAAATAACAGATGTGCTTTGCCAATGATAGAAATTTTATTGAAATAAATGGGGTTTCAAACATATGTTGTTGTTAACTATGATCCCCATCACATGATATCTATCAAAAGAAAAGTCAACAAGAACAAGCCTTTTGAGCATCATGAGGTTGTAGGTATGCATGAAACTGCAATTTGGCTAGATTACCCTCATGAGACCCAAAGGGATGAAGACATGCAAGAGGATTCTACTTCATTAGTGAAGGAAGTCAGCTCCACACAACCTGACCCTTCAAGCATTGTTCTAGCAGCTGAAAGAATCACACCAATAGCTAGTTGTTCTGAAAGAACAAACAAAAGAGTTTTTCAGATGCCATGGACACAGAGGAAGAAGATACAACAAACACACCTAAAAAGAATAAAACTGAAGAAACAGGGAAGATATTCCAAGTAACAAATGAAAAAGGTAAAAAGAAGAAGCAAATGAAGGTTAAAGGACCCACATTTAGGTTAAGGAATATGATTTTTTTGAAACACCTACAGACTCCACTTCCCAATTCAAAAATAGATCTAAACTGTTTGATAAGTACATAGATGATAAAGAGGTGGCCATTGATGAAGCTTTGAATTTATATGTCGATGTCAGGGAGATATCTAGCAAATATGTACCCCTAGTGACTTTTAGGGATCATACTGAAAATACATTGAACCTAGTAGTAGAAGCTAAGAATAAAGTTGTTGAAATGAAGATGAGTTTGGAGAATATTCCTATTCTTGACATGATCCACCTACCAAACATAATCAAGATATCATATATACTGATATACTCAAAGAAACATTGAATGCGTCTAATCTACAGTCTAGAAAAAGCAAAATCGAGAACCAGCATAGGCAGGAAAAAGTAGAAAACAAGGCTCACCAACAACATATTAAAAATTTGCAAGCAGACTTGTTGGTTATTGATAGTCAAGCAGATAAAGGAGATGCATCAGAAAAGTTATTGAATGATAAGGAAATCACCATTCAATTGTTAAACAAAAAGACAAATATTCCCTCTACTTAGCTAATACAGGCTTCTGAGCTAACAGAGCTGGAAAAGGAGAAAGAAACATTGACAAGTGAATTCAATGACTACAAGGAAAATTTGCTGAAATTTGTTGAGGATAATAAACAATGGGAAAGAGACATGTCTCTTTTGGTTGAAAGTGAGAAGACTCTTAAGAACAAATCTGAAGAATTAGAGAAGAAGCTGTAAGAAAAAGAAAAGGAAATTGAAGGTAGAATAATTTCACCTTCTGCAGAATCAGGTGAACAATATCTTGTTTAGGCCATGTCACAAGTCAATTTCAAGGAATTGGAGATTGTTGGATTAAGGAATCAGAACAATAATTTAGAAAATATATCTTTAAAAAAGGAACAGGAAAGGAAGGCGTGGGAAGATAAATGAAAAGAGTTGCCAGACAAAAATGATAAGTTATCAAAACAGGTTACGATATGATTTCCTGTACAAGGGGCCAAGCACATAATCTGGGATGTTCTTATATATGAAGCAACTAAATTGAAGCCCTACCTGGACTACATTTTAGACAAATAAATTGTGATAAAATCATCCAAGCAAAGTGTAACATCCATGAAGGAGAGATTGAACAAGAAGCACATAGAGACTACTAACAATACCATTGATGTTCATAATAGCTTGACAGAAGGTGAATTGAAAGTAGCTAATATTAAAGATATAATTTCTATTACTACATGGGCTAGGAAAGTTGTGAATAAGCACCAACACTTGGACACTGTTGAGGAAAATATTGGCATCATAGCACATCAAGTGAAGCTATTTTTGGATATGTTTGATTCGTTGTTTAAAAAATGACTACATTGCTTTTTGAAAGAGAAAGGTAGTATGCTCTCCCAAAAAGAGTATTAGGACTGTTTGATTGAATGCAAGTCAGATCACACAAAAATTGCAGATATGCAACAATCATTATCAGGGAAGGAAATAGTGGACAAGCTAGAAGATGACTTTGAGATGATATTTTCCTTTAAATCCACATGTGCACGTTTAACAGACTTTTCATACAGATACTATGTGGAGCTGCGTGTGCTAGCAAAAGAAATGGTCACCTTATACTTATCATCTGTGGATCAGTGGAAATCAGTCGAGAAGTATGGAAGATATAAATATACACTACATGCTTGAAGATCATTGAAGAATTATTTTTGAAGATTTTTTAATTAGGGGTTTAGTTTATTTTTCAAAAAATAGTTATTAGTTAATAAATGTAGTTGACAGATGTAAGGCAGTTATTGTCTATTTTTAGAAGTTTGTTATTTCATCTCATGGAGCAATTTGTATAAGAACCAGTTACTGTAATGAAAAAAGGGTTGGAACCCATGAGAATTCATCATTATATTTTGAGATCTATCTTTTTAATAGAATCAAAGAGCCAAAGCTGACATTTGCAAAGATTCATGTGTTGTCTATGTTGCAGTTTGTATTTCCCTTTCTTATGTGAATGTATTTCCTTTTGTTTACTTCCACAATGTTTTCCTTTCATGTATGAAATAAGTATTTAATAGCACATAATCCATACTTATATGCTCTATCTATTGATTTCAGATATTCAAAAAATGTATTCAACTAATTTTAATGTTGGATTCATCCTTGTTAGATGCCCACTTTAATGGACTGTTCTTTATTTCTTCTATGATCACCAGACCAAATCATTTCGATTGTAACAAGATTTCTACCTTTCCTTTGTTATAAATTTCCATGCAATAGCACTGTGATTGATATCATTATTTTGACTCCATTTCCCCATGCAAACTTACCTTGTTTCAACCAGCAATCAATCTTAATTTTATTTCTTGTCCATATATCTATCCTTGTGAAAACAATATTTGATAGATCCCTATTTGGAGAGAAAGAAGCCAACTTTATTTCCTAAAGCTTGGTTTTTTGGTTACCTTGAGATTACATTTTTGCAACCGGAGGTACTTTTTGAGTGTTAACATATTGGCGTCATTACCGAGGAATGAGAGTTCAAATTTTCCCTAGGAGGAACAACAAAGATTTCAATATTTCAAGAAAGATGGGATTTATGTGGGAAAACAGAAATTTCTGTAGCTGAGAACGGTTGTACATTTGCACTGGCGACTCCACGTTGATTTTCAAAGAAGATTTCAAAAGACATCCTGGCTTCCAGGAGGGCACACACACGAGGTAATCATGATTCTGAAATTTTACATAATGTGGAAAACCCAGAGAGTCTGTTTATACGTAGAAGTGGAAAATAAAAAGTTAGTACTTCTCAAACTGAAAGTTATTTGATTCAAGAACAAGTCTATAGTTTTCAAGATTTGGATTTGGGAATAAATGTTGGAAAGTCTTTATTAAGATCAAAATCAGAATCAGACTTAAAAGAAATAGAAATAAATCCAAATAGATTTGAATCACACTTGCTATATTCCTCGTGGAACAACTTGCAAAATACTTAAAATAAGAAGGATATAACTCTCCCCCTCAAACTTTTAAGCTACAACCTAGAAGCCCTGTTCATAGCCCTCCTCAAATCCCTCCTCCTATTCAAAACACTCCTAGACCAATGGCAGCAAGGTTTGCTCCTTTGGCTCTTCCTGTTGTTCTACATGATCTCCCCAGAATTATTCACAGAGAATATCCTCATATGATGGGGAAAGGAATTTTACAGCAACACAACACATGCATATATTAGAAGATTTTATTGATTTAGAGGAAGTGGACCATGATGATGAAAAAATGAGTTTTTTTGCACAAAGTTTGTCTGGATAAGAAAAAAGATGTTTTAAATACTTGCCAACATACTCCATTCCCACTTTTGAAGCTTTTCAAACACTGTTTTTAGATAGGTGGGAAGCCAAGAAGAACCCTTTACAAATATTGTCTCAATATAATAATCTGAAAAAGGGAAATTTGAACTGTTCATGAGTATTCCAATAGATTCATGAGTCTATATAATTCCATTCCTCCTGATATTAAACCTTTGGTAGGTGCTGCTAAACTTCACTATGCAGATGCTTTTGATAGTGAGTTTGCCTTGTTATTAAGAGAAATAAAATATGCAAGTTTGCCAATAATGTTTAAATATTCCTTTGAGGTAGAAGAAAACTTGATGGCCTCAGAGAAAATGAAAAATATAGTGGAGGCAGATAGGAGAAGACATGAAAATCAACCATCCACCTCTGCCCCTTCTTTTGCAAATGATGTCAAGTTTGAAATGATGATGGAGACCATGGAGATATTGATGGACAATTTGGATCTAGAAAACATACCACATAATAGAGAGCAACCTGAAAATCAAACAAGAAATCCAAATTTTAGAAGACCTCCTCCTCAAAGAAATCAAAGAAACCGTGAAGATCAACAAATTAGACCCCCATTTCCTGAAAATTACATTGATGAGGAGGGAGAAGAAGATCCAATTGAAAACCAGATTCATCACTTTGATGATATTTATTCTAAAATATACCTTACTATATAGGAGCATAATTTATTTTCTCAAGAAGATGACAGTCATATCTCAGATATAGATTCAGAACAATATCAAAGACGGTACCAAAACACCATTGACGATTTTCAGAAAAAAGTTGAAATTGAGAAGTCGTGATGTAATAATAGATAAAGGAAATACGAATCCAAACCATCTTTCCAATAGCCAACAAAATTCAGAAAAACAAAAAGATACTACTGTACAAAATAATTCAGAAAATAAAGAGAAAAAGTCAAAAGAAAATAAACAACGAGTGCGAGTTGATGTAGATAAACCAACTTCATCCTTCAATCTGCAATCAGAACGGTCAAATATTAATATTTATATCCCATTTAATGAATTGTTGAGGAATAATGAATATAGAGATAAAATCACTAAAATGGTCAAGAATCAGGGTGACTATTAGCTAGACATTCTAGAAGTAACAGATGATGCTCCCACTATTGTCCTTGGGCCTAAAATTGAAGACACAAATGATGAGGAATTCCCTCCTTTTTATCTAGTTTGAATGTCCATGATATGCTTTTGCAAAATGCCATGTTAGATTATGGTGCGTCTCATAATCTAATTCCAAGGGTGGTAGTGGAAATTCTAGGATTGGATATTACTAGGCCGTACAAAGACCTATATTCTTTTGATTCTATAAAAGTAAGATGTCTGGGATTGATAAAAGATATGGTGGTAACCCTTACACAAATTCCAGCTAAAATAATTGTTATGGATGTTGTAGTAGATGACAATCCTCCCAAGTCTAGCATGTTGTTGTTAATATCTTTGGCATCAAAGTTGAAAGAAACCTTACAAATGGATATGTCATATGCCACCATGTATTTATTTGGAGGAAACCGAAGAATATAGAGAGAGAATACATTAGCCTATATGGTCAACATGCAAGATAAGCCTCAGAATCATCCTATTTATGTCGTTGACACTAATTTAGGATCCTCTATATTTTTCAATGACGCCACTCATGATGATCCTGAAGTTCCTTTACAAATTGAGTTTTAAGAGGATAAGGAATTTCCAAAAAGACATGAATCCTTCAAAAAGAAACAAAATGAATAAGGATTGTGGACTATGTATTTTGATGGGTCCATAAGTAAAAATGGGGTTGGTGATGGTGTTTGGAGTATTTATCCAATCAAAGATTTTAAAGATTTATCTTATAAATTGAGTTTTGAGTGTACTAATAATGTGGTCGAGTATGAAGATTTTCTATTGGGTTTAAATGCTTTAAAAGATATGGGAGAAAAGAGAATAGAAGTATTTGGGGATTCAGAACTTGTGGTGAATCAGGAAAATGATAGCTACCAAAAAAACATTCCAAAATGAGGGCCTATAGGAATGAAGTTTGGGACATGTTTGGAAACTATTTTACAGAACATAAAATCAGAGTGGTTCCCAGAATTGAAAATCAAGTAGCTGATTCTTTGGCTACAATTGTTAGTAATTTTAAAACTCCCATTTATTCTCAAAAGAAGTATAAAATCCAAGTTGTAAATAGACCTTCTATACCCGATAACTCCAAGTACTGGCTGGTTTTTATGATGATATGCATATAGAAATATTTTTGGAGATGTTAGATGAGTTTGTAAATACTCAGATAGATATAGAGAATGAGAACTTAGAAAAATTCCAAGATGATGTACAAACTGAAGAAGAAAAAGATGAAAAGAAAACATTGAAAAACATGATAGGGGGAAAAGACATAATTCAATTAAAAAGTAAATTTATTCCAAGAGGTTTGATTCCCCTAGAAAAATTATTTGACCAAAATAATGTTAAAAAGGATCCCAAAGTTTATCCTACTGAGAATGTTGTTGAAGATTAGAACATAGGTATTAAAGAAACACCAAGAATTATAAAGTTGTCCAAAAATTTGCATGCAAAAGAAAGAGAGGAATACATAAATTTGATGAATAAATATACAGATGTATTTGCCTAAAGCTATGAAGACCTGAAAGAGTATGATACTTCTATCATACATCACACTATACCAATCAAACCTAGAGAAAATCCATTCAGAAAAAAACTAAGAAGAATAAATCCCATGTTGTTGCTAGTGATAGAAAAAGAAATCAAGAAACTATTCAATGCCAAAATTATTGTTACTATGAGATTTTCTAAGTGGGTAGCTAACCTAGTACCTGTTAGAAAAAAGAATGGTGAGAATAGAGTTTGTGTATATTTTACGAATCTAAACAAAGTATCATTAAAAGACAACTATCCTCTACCTAAAATGGACCATGTTCTGCAGAAAATGGTAGAAGCATAAATAATTTCCTGGATTACCAGGTTATAACAAAATTAAGGTGTTTCCTAAGGACCAAGAGAAGACTACTTTTACTACACCATGGGGTACGTTTATGTATGCCAAAACGACATTTGGGTTGATGAATGCAGGAGTCACATTTCAGCGAGCCATGGATATTTCTTTTGCAGAGGAGAAAGATCAGTTTGTAGTTGTTTAAATGGATAATATAACTATTTATTCCAATTCTGACAGGGATCATGTTAAGCATTTGGAGAAGGTTTTTCTAAAGTGTAGAAAATATGGTATCTCACTCAATCCCAAGAAGTCAAATTTTGCATTGAAAGAAGGAAAGTTGCTAGGACATATTATTTTAAAAGATGGAATCAAAATTGATCCAGAAAAAGTTAATGCTATTCTGAAGGTTGAAGAGCCCAGGAATAAGAAAGAGGTGTAGTCATTTATTAGACAAGTGAATTTTCTGAGGAGATTTATTCCTAGTTTTTCTAAAATTTTGAGAAACATTACCAATATGATGAAGAAAGAAAATGAAATAAAATGGACAATGGATTCTAGGAAGTACTTTAAAGATATTAAAAAGGCCATCACTGAAGCTCCAGTTTTAGTGATTCCATATTTTACTAAATATTTCCTAGTATTTTCTTATGCATCTGAGCATACTATAGTTGGAGTCCTACTGCAGAAGAATAACTAGAATGTTGAGCAGCCTATTGCTTTCTTCAACAAGGTGTTGAGGGATGGAGAGATGAAATATGATATCATGGAGAAACATGTATATTCTTTGGTGAAATCCTTGAAAGACTTCAGAGTGTATATTCTTCATTCACATATTGTTGCATATGTCCCAAGTAATGTGGTAAAGAGCATCCTCACTCAACCAGATCTAGAAGGTAAGAGGGATAAGTGGATTGATGTGCTATTGGAGTATGATCTTGAAATCAAGCCAACAAAGTTGATCAAGGGACAAGGACTTACCAAATTAATGACAGATTCTAATTGTGAATCTTTACAACTAAAATTCTTGTCTAGTCATTCAAATAAACTTGATGCGGAATTACAGGTATTGCCACATTTCTTTCATTTTCCATGGTAGAGTGATATCATATATGTATTTCAAAATTTACAAGCTCATGTAGGATTGAGTAAAACAAGAGCCGGATCTGTAAAATTGAAGGTTACAATATTTTTCATTATGAATCAATATCTATACTGAAAGGGTCCTGGTGGTGTGTTATTGAATTTCCTATTGGAAAATGAAGCTCAACAAACAATGAAGGAATTTCATCAAGGAGATTGTGGAGGGAATAACTCTTGGAAGGTAACAACTAATAAGACTCTAAGAGCTGGTTTTTACTGGCCTTCTATGTTTGCTAACATTTACAAGGAAATTACTACATGTCATCAATGTCAGATTTTTTATGGAAAGAGAAAGCTAGTTCCACTCCCTCTTAATCTGATTTCAGCTGAGGCACCCTTTTAGTAGTGGGGGTTATATTTCATTGGGGAAATTAACCCAAATTCTTCAGGTCAACACAGGTGGATACTAACAACAACATATTACTACACAAAATGGATCAGAGCTATACCTACAAGGAGAGTCAATGATGCTGTGATCAAGGAGAATTGTGACAGATAATGCAGCTGCCTTCAAATAAAAAAAATTATAGGTTTATGTCATAAGTATCACATTAATTTGAATCATTCTACTGCTTATTATCCACAGGGAAATGGACTGGCAGAATCTTCCAATGAGATTTTGGTAAGGATAATTAAGAAGTCACTGGAAGAAAACAAAAGAGATTGGCATACAAAGCTGAAATATGCTTTGTGGGAAGACATGATTAGCACAAAAAGAGCAATTGGAATGTCACCATTTCAGTTGGTTTATGAGGCTAAAGTAGTTTTTCTAGCATCTTTGGGTTTTCATGTCATGAAGCTATTGCAAGAGCAGGAGGATGAGACAAATCATATGAAAAGAAGGATAAATCCAATAACATAGCTGAATGAAATGAGAGATGAAGCCTATGACAAAGTACAAACACATCAGGAGAAGATGAAGAATACTTTTGACAGGAAAGTTAAAGAGAGCAGTTCCAAATTGATGATTTAGTCTTAAAGTGGGATGCACCTATAGAGGACAAGCATGGTAAATTTGATCATATGTGGATAGGTCCATACATTATTGCGTCATACCGGGGGGATAATTCATTCATTTTGCAACATCAAGATGGGGTTCAATTGAAAGGAGACCCTGTAAATGGAAGGTTTGTAAAACATTACCTGTCTTAAGGGTAGAAGGTAATTTTTGTACCATAGATTGTATATATTTATTTACATTTGAATCAGTACATATGGTGAGCCAAGAGATTTGAAGCCCAGAGAGA
This sequence comes from Pseudotsuga menziesii, assembly GCA_001517045.1. Classification (NCBI taxonomy): domain Eukaryota; kingdom Viridiplantae; phylum Streptophyta; class Pinopsida; order Pinales; family Pinaceae; genus Pseudotsuga; species Pseudotsuga menziesii. The sequence continues at coordinate 303,604 of LPNX010100716.1, read as the reverse complement.
AGGCCCTAATATCCTGAGGGGTATCCATGTTTCTTTATTTTTATTTTTATATACTGAAAAAGGGGGTAAAATGTATGGGATTTGAATTTTTTGAGTCAGGAACTAATTTACGGGTTCTTTGCTACCTCGCAGGGAGGATAGCACCCCCAATTGGAGCCAGTTGTTAGCACCATTTTTGGGCTAAGTAGTTGGAAGGGGTTAGACCAGAGGAGATACAAGGTACAAGATCTAAAATTTTCTATCATATGACCTAAAGGATATGCAAAAGGGCTCTAAAATGATTTGGAGGATTTATTCCTAAGTATAAAATTCAAACATGTGAAGAAAATATCAAGCAAGACCTTGGGAATAAGTTGTGTATAAGAAATTCACTCTGATGTTATATTGCAGCAAGATTGAATGGTGTAGATTAGTAGCGAAGGAGATTGAAGACTACATATCAATCCACGGAGGTAAGTTGCAAGGAATAATTTAATTTTATTACATGGGGAATTGAGTTAACTTGTAGCTAAAATCTACTGTCAGATCAGTAGAAGGAGGAAGATCCACGACCAAAAATATTTCTGTTGGTTAAACTTGCACGGAAGAATGAAATTCTCAAATCAGCAGAATTAGGTAGATCCCTCACTTTTGAACGATGGAGATTGGGGGACAGAAACTATCTACTGTGGATATGGATTCCGCAAGAATAACATGCATGGAGAAACTAAGGTTGAAAATTTGGAGAATTTGGTAGACCATCATTGATCAGTAGTGGAGATTTAAAGATATTTTAGATCGACGGTTCAAATGGATTCCGCTATGTGAAGAAGCGCAGGGAAAATCTAGTTTGAAATCAGCGAAATAGAGTAGAAGCCCCACATTTTGACGACCCAAATGAAAACCCAATCCAGATCAACAGTTGATGTTTATTCTACATGTGAGAGATGCATAGGTGAGTAAAATTTTGAAACTCAGTGGAATGTGGTAGGGGCTGCATCTTTTAACGGTTCAAATCGAAGCATGATTGAGATCAAGGGTTGGTATCCTTTCCACTGCTAGAAGGTGCATAAAAATGAAGAAAGTTGGTAAACTTGCAAAATGGGTTAAACGGCCCGTACAATCAAGGGCGCATATTTAATGAGAAATAGATCTGCGGTTGGTAATTGTTCTACTAATAGAACATGCACACAAGAAATTAAGAGGAAGATCATTGGAATTGGATAAAATAAAGCATAAATGAATGATTGAGATTAACAAGAATTCATATCTACGATGGATAATCTCTCTGTAAAGCAAATATGCACACATCTTAAGAAACTAAATCTGAGCGGAAAGGTTAAAGAAGTAAATCGATCAACGATATATATTTGTGAAGGAAAGGATCAATGGCTAAGAATTTATCTTCTCAGATAAGTGATAGTCCCCTTATGATCTGAACAGGTGAGTTAAAGGGAGGAAATGATCGACGGTGAGGATTAATCAAAGGGTGTATTTGTTGCTATGGTTAGTTCCCAAATAAAAGGTACAAGAAGGATAAGGATGACAACATAGAAGGTAATAAGGATAGATGGTTTAAATAGGAAAAATGATCAGCAAATCAGGATGAAAGGTGCAAGATGGACAAATGGGAAATTTTTCTGCTAAGAAAGATGCATGGTTGATAGGAAAGAAAAAAATAGTATAAAAAGTGTGGGCACGTGGATTTAGGTGATTTATTCGTTTATGCATCAGAAAGAGAAATTCCAAGACTGTGTGGAAATGACCATCTAAGACAAATCTTTGCACCACTTTTCAAGAAACTAGGTAGGCTATTTATACCCACCAAGAAAGTATTTAAAATGGTTGAGGTAGAAGAAGTAGAGGTTCAACATTTGGAATACCAAAGGATAGAGGAGGTTTTTGAAGATAAAGATTTAGAGTTTTTTTATACTTTATTATTAAATGGTTCCATAGACTCAGTAAAAACCAAATTGAGAGTTCTCAAATACCAGGGAACAGAATTCCATGGTATTTTCATGTCTTATTTCCATTTTTCTCCACCGAGCCAACCCTAAAATTTCCAGAATTGGTCGACTGGTGGGCTTGTAATTACTCCTCTCCTGAGAGGGTAATTATGGACGTAACTAAGTCCAAGATCCTGTGTCCTATCAGCCCATTTTTTATTCAAAATACTTTTTATGTTCCTACTGAATTCACCCAGACGTCAAAAGATTTTAATGAAGAAAGTATAGTCCAGTTTTTCAGAGAGTCCACTATTGAACAAAAATAGGTTTTCTTTAAAACACATTTCAAGCCTGATGTCTTATTGCAAAACCATCCTTTTCCTATAAATTCCAACTTATTCAGTGATTAAACTCAATGTGTTATAACCCTTATAAGTCAGTTTTTAGGGTTAGATATCGATAAGTTTGCCACTGAGCCCTTATTGAGTCTTTTGTTCACAATCAGTACTGGTGAGGTTGAATCAGAAGGGTTGAGTCAGTTAATCCAATATTGTTGCCTTAAATTTGATGAGTTTCTAGCTGAAAATATCCATTCACAGCTAGTTGACTTCCACAAAACCAGATGTTTCAGGTTTTAGTCATATTTGGTCAAGATGTTGTTATCTTTTGATGAGGAAAACTTGCAATTTATTGAGATGGTTCTTACAAATGATATGAATAGATATTTTAGAATATAAATGAACTTTCTCATGTTTGAGGTCTACAATGTATTTTTCTAGAAGAAATTTCCTAGAGTCTTACCATTGATATAAGAAATGTTGCAATTTTCTCTTGAAAAGAGAATAGGAGATTGGTTCTTACTGGAGCAAGGTATGATGATATGATTGTATGGGTATGTTTATCAACCCTACATTTTACCTGCTTTCTTAACTACTAGTGTATTTTCCTTAGAGTTAACTAGGCAGAAGCTTGTTGTGGAAACTGAACATTTTCTTAGTTTTAAAAAGTCCTCTGAAATAAAATTCCCATGGGTTGTAGGCTCATTCATCATAAAGAACAGATATACTTTGCCAATGATAGAAATTTTATTGAAATAAATGGGGTTTCAGACAGATGTTGTTGTTAACTATGATCCCCATCACATCATATCTATCAGAAGACAAGTCAACAAGAACAATCCTTTTGAGCATCATGAGGTTGCAGGTATTCCTAAGACTACAAATTGGATAGAATACCCTCATGAGACCGAGAGGGATAAATACATGCAAGAGGATTCTACTTCATCAGTGAAGGAAGTCAGCTCCACACAACCTTACCCTTCAATCATTGTTCGAGCAAATGAAAGAATCAGACCAATAGCCAGTTTTTTTGAAAGAACAAACAAAAGAGATTTTTCAGATGCCATGGACACCGAGGAAGAAGATACAACAAAGACACCTAAAAAGAAGAAAGTTGAAGAAACAGGGTAGCTAGTCCAAGTAACAAATGACAAAGTTAAAAATAAGAAGAAATTGAAGGTTAAAGGACCTGCATTTGAGGTTAAGGAATATGCTTTCTCTAAAACACCTATAGACTCCACTTCCCAATTCAAAAATAGATCTGAACTGTTTGATAAGTACAGAGATGATAAGGAGGTGGACACATATGAAGCTTTGAATTTATATGCCGATTTCATGGAGATCTCTAGTAAATATGTATCCCTAGTGACTGTTAGGGATCATACTCAAAATACATTGAACCTAGCAGTAGCAACTAAGAATAAAGTTGTTGAAATGGAGATGACTTTGGAGAATATTCATATTCCTGATATGATCCACCTACACAAACAGACTATAGATATCATTTATACTAATCTACTAAAAGAAACATAGAAGGTGTCCAGGCTGGAGTCTAGCAAAAGAAAAATTGAGAACCATCTCAAACAAGAAAAAGTAGAAAACAAGGCTCACCAACAACAGATTAAAAATTTCTAAGCAAACTTGTTGGCTATTGACAGTCAAGCAGACAAAGGGTCCGCAACACAACATTTATTGAATGATAAGGAAAACACCATTCAATTGTTAAAGAAAAAAGCTAAAGATTCCCTCTACTCAGCTAATATAGGCTTCTGAGCTAACAGAGCTGGAAAGGACAAATAAACATTGACTCGTGAATTAAATAACTGCAAGGAAAAGCTGTCGAAATTTGTTGAGGAGAAGAAACAATGGGAAAGAGACATGTCTCTTTTGGTTGAAAGTGAGAAGACTCTTAAGAACAAATCTAATGAATTAGAGAAGAAGCTGCAAGAAAAAGAAAAGGAACTTGAAGGTAGAATAATTTCACCTTATGGAGAATCAGGTGAACAATCTCTTGTTCACGCCAAGTCACAAGTCAGTTTCAAGGAATTGGAGATTGTTGGATTAAGGAATCCAAAAAATAATTTAGAAAATATAGCTTTAAAAAGGGAACAGGAAAGGAAGGCTTGTGAAGCTAAATGTAAAGAGTTGCAGGTAAAAAATGATAAGCTATCAAAATAGGTTACAAGACAATTGCATGTACAAGGGGCCAAGCACATAATCTTGGATTTGCTTATATCTAAAGCAACTAAATTGAGGCCCTACCTGGACTACATTTTAGATAAAGAAATTGTGATACAATCAGCCAAGCAAAGTGTAACAGTCATGAAGGAGAGATTGAACAAGAAGACCATAGAGACTGCTAACAATACCATTGATTTTATGAATGGCTTGATAGAATATGAATTAAAAGCAGCTAATATTAAAGATAGAATTTCTATTATTACATGGGCTAGGAAAGTTGTGAATAAGCACCATCACTTGGATGCTCTTGAGGCAAATATTTGCATCATGGCACATCAAGTGAAGTTAATTTTGGATATGTTTGATACGTTGTTTAGAAAAGGACTACCTTTCTTTTGGGAAGAGAAAGGTAGTATGCTGTCCCAAAAACAGTATCAGGACCATTTGATTGAATGCATGCCAGATCACACAAAATTTGCAGATATACAACAATGATTTTTAGGGAAGACAATAATGGACAAGCTAGCATATGACTTTGAGATGATATTTTCCTTTAAAGCTACGTGTGCATGTTTACCATAATTTTTATACAGAGACCACGTGGAGTTGCATGTGTTATCAAAAGAAATGTTCACCTTGGAATTACCATCTATGGATCAGTGGAAATCAGTCGAGAAGTATGGAAGATCTAAATATACACTACATGATTGAAGATGCTTGAAGATCATTGAATAATTATTTTTGAATATTAGTTAATTAGGGGTTTAGTTTGTTTTTCAAAAAATAGTTATTAGTTAATAAATGTAGTTGACAGATGTAAAGGAATTTATTGCCTATTTTTAGAAGTTTTCTATTTAATATCATGGAGCAATTTGTATAAGAACCAGTTATTGTAATGAAAAAAGGGTTGGAACCCATGAGAATTCATTGTTGTATTTTGAGATCTATCTTTTTAATAAAATCACAAGGCAGAAGATGGCATTTTGCAAAGATTCATGTGTTTTCTATGTTGCAACATGTATTTCCCTTTCTTATGTGAATTCATTTCTTGTTGTTTACTTCCACAATGTTTTCCTTTCATGTCTGAAGTAAGTCTTTAAGAGAACAAAATTCATACTTATATGCTCTGTCTATTGATTTCAAATATTCACAAAACCTATTCAACTAAAGTTAATGTGGGATTCATCCTTTTTAGATGCCCACGCTAATGGACTGTTCTTTATTTCTTCTATGATCACCAGACCAAAGAATTTCAACTGTAACAAGATTGCAACCTTGCCTTTGTTATAAATTTCCATGCAATAGCACTGTGATTGATATCATTATTCCGAATCCATTGCCCAATGTGCACTTACCTTGTTTCAACCAACAATCAATATTAATTATATTTAATGTTCATATATTTGGCCTTGTGAAAATAATCATTGGGAGATCCCTCTCGATAGAGAAAGAAGCCAAATTTCTTTCCTAAAGCTTGGTTTTTTGGTTACGTTGAGATTACCTTTTTGCAACCGGAGGTACAATTTGAGTGTTAACACAGAGAATTACCACCATCAAAGGTGGTCCACATACTTGCACCAATTTCACCTCAACATTAAATATAAGAAATGGATCACTAACCACATTGCTAACTGCCTCAGTCAACTTCCATTTGAAACACTAACCACAATGTTTGACACTTACAGGCATGAGACCTTTGGGTGGTCCCATATCTGTTATGTTGGGATTGGGAAAGGTTGTTACTAACTTTCATCTAGATGATGGACTACCATTCCATCTGGCTCATATATGTGTTCCATCAAGCGAGTGTGCAAAATTTCTTATCGAATCCCACTACAATTGTTTGGAAAGAAACTTTGGCATGGAGGAAATAGTAGCAACACTACATAAGTGTTTCTATTGGTCAAATATTCATTAGGATGTTAGTAAGTATCTCATATACTGTATTGCATGCTCCATCACCAAGGAAACCATTAAAAAACAAGGGTTGTACACCCATTTAACTACTCCCTACAATAATTGGGAATCCAGTTGATGGACTACATTTTGGTTCTTCATTCATCCAAGAATGGTAATGATTGTGTATTCGTGGTTGTCGATCGATTCTCTAATATGGACATTCTAAAAAACTACAAGAAAAGTATCACAGCTGAAGCCAGTTCCAAGCTCTTCATTGAGCATGCATGGGTACATTTTTTTATCCCATAGACAATCATATCAAATCAAGAAAGAAGGTTCTTATGTATATTTTGGTCAAGACTCTTGTCAATTTTGGACACCAAGATCAGCAAATCCACCACTTTCCACCCCCAAAATAATGGACAGACAAAGATCTTAAATAGGATTATTGTGCACATCTTGTGCATGTACAACTCCAAGCATCCATGCACATGGGATGAGATCCTTCCTTGTGTTCAACATAGTGACAACAAATCCCTCTATAGTTCAACTTACCACAACCCTTTTCAAATGGTCCTAGCCTTTCAATCATTGGGCCCCATTGATGTAGCACTACCCTTTGCACCCACATACGATGAATCCTACCATGCTCAATTGGAGTCCTACAAAGCCACCAAATTCATTGAACAAATTCAACACATTCATCAATAGGTCAATAATGTTTTATAGAAAGATAATGCTAAGTACAAGAAAATCCATGATCAACACAAGATTCAACACAAGTTTCATGTGAGAGATAATGTTTGGCCGCATTTGCAGAAAGTGTTTCTTACAAGACCCCATCAGAAGACGTGTATACTTTTCTATGGGTCTTATACCATAACCAAGGTCATGGGAGATAATGATTTTGATTTATTTACTCCCCCATTCATTGGATTGCACCGAGTATTCAATGTGGACCTCCTTCGACCATATTTTCCACCACTATTGGACACATTAGAGGTGGCAGAGAAACTCGCACCTACAGAGATAAAACCTGACTATGTGGAATATACCACTATTGATAGGATCTTGGAAACACAGTTTAAGGACACTCACCAACATAATCTTTGACTCTATTGGGTTGTTAAATTATGGTATCTCCTGCACCAAGGAAAGTGGCCCACAAATCGTTAAGTTCAACAACAGTCTCCCCATTTGATGGGGGAAATCAACACAATGGATACCATTAATTCCTAATGGGAAAGTATTGATCTAGGTGGACATCAGTGACTACCCACCTAGTCCATTGTCTCAAAACATAATTTTCCATCTTGGCATTTTTTAATGGGTTTTTTCAGATCTTGAACCTCTAGGGAATTTTTGAGGCCCTAAATGATGTTTTTTCATGGCAACATCCAATAGATATCCTCTATCCATGTACTACCAGTATAGAATGGGTTCCCTATATTCGATGTATGATCAACAATTTTTAGTGTCAGAAAAGGATCCTACTAAACGTCGACTAAATGTCATTTCCGTGACATTTCTTAAGTGACATATTTAAAATTCACTTAAGTGATGCTAAGGAATTATTTCCCACATCAACATATTCTACAAAGAGTCTACCCAAACATCAATTGAAATTCTAAAATGATATGTGGGAAAAGAGGAGGTAACGTCAATTAAATGTCCAAAAAGATTCATTTGCAAAGTAGAGCAAATGTTGGCTGAACATTCGATAAGAGACGTCTAGAATTGCAGTGAGCTAAGAAAAAATGGATGATGTGTCAAACTAATGTTGATTATTCTCTAGTTAATTGATGTTAGAGTTATGGTATATCGATGTTCAACTCACACAATTCAAATGTTTGTTGAACCTTTGAAAAGAGACATTTGCAAAGTTTATGTAACGTCGATGGAATGTTCGAAAAGAGACATTTTCAAAGTAGACATAACGTTGGCTAAACATCCAAAAATATACATTTATAAAGAGTTGTTTGTAACTTTGGATAAACATCCGAAAAGAGTTGTTTTAAAAGGAGATGTAACGTTGGCTAAACGTCTAAAAAGAACATCTAAAATTGCATTGAGCAAAAAAAATAGGACGGTTCGTCAAACTAACATTGAGTATTCTATAATATTAGAATAAAAATAGGTTCTACATCTCATAACTAAAAATAATAAAGTGTTGGGGGATATCACTATCTAAAACACCACATATAGCCAAGATTAAAGTACTTCTACAAGCTCATCACTATGTTGCGACTAGGCATCACAAGATTTGAGAGACTGATATTGAATCATGTGATCTTCATATTGCAAAGCATGCATTATGAGCATCATGATCTAAAGATGTAAACTAAATTGCAATTTTTGGCAGAAAGTGAACAATTATTCTCTCTTTTTTCATAAGGATAACAATTTTTTATAGTGTTGTGTTAATCCCTTAATGATGGCACATTACCCCATATAGTGTAGAAAATTACCCCCTATATTGTGGTGCATTACATACTATTTATGTCGGCTTGGGTCTATTAGTTGTTATTGTACACCTTTGTCTCCTATATATAGGAAGGAGATATTCTCCTTTTAGACATCGATGTATCTTATATTGTCTTGTGTACTTAGTACATTGTGTAAGGAGGTTCTTTCCTCGAAGATGATTGATATTTATCTATATTATTCATTTTTAAGGTGTGGATCACTCTCTTATTGTATTTTCTTCTATTTTTGGGACTTGGCTGATAACATTTGGTATCAAAGCTCTTTCCTTGGGATTGGCTTCTGCAAAACAAGTTATCTTGGATTTTTTGTAACAATTTTTTTCTACAAAGAATCAGAGATCGACGTTATAAACTCACTTATAAAATAGGCCTATATATATCAAGTCCAAAATTCTTATATTAATACATTACAGTTTCAGAGATAATTGCAAAGTAATATAGGGTTTTTTACTAGTCCAAAACCTAGTCTAAAACAAGTGTTCTAGGGATAAAGTTCATATCTGAGGCATTTGAGATCCAAATTATGTGATACCATTTGAATCTGAAAGAAGACGGATGAGGTTAATTGTGGCAGAAGTTTCATATATAGGGAAAAAAATTGACATGTGGAATATAGTACAAGTTCGGTCTTCTAGACAAGACACAAATAAGAAGCTTTGGGAGATTTGCAATAATGTTTTGTTGGCACATCCAAATTAGGTTAGACCCACGAAATTAGAAAGAGTACACATTATAATACCATATGACGAAGTTTCTCACCTAGTGGAGCCAAAATTCAAATTTTACATCAGTTACAAGTTAGCCCAAAAACCATTAGAGGAAATTTCAACTCAAAATGGGCCTCCTAAAATGAACTAATAAAATAATAGTTAAAATAATAAATTAATATTTATTAATTTTGGAGGAAGAAAAGAAAAAAACTACTTTTTTGTTTGTATTTTTGACATATCTCCCTGTGTTTTTACTCAAATTTCGATCAGGAGAGCTCGTTGGATGCAGAATTAAATTCTGCATCCAATGAGTACCCACTCGGCATACTTTTGATGGACCCTACTACCGCAAAAACAAGAAATACCTGGAATGATGATGTCATCATTCCATTTTTTCAGGTATTTCTTGTTTTTGGGGTAGCGGGGTCCATCAAAAGTATGCTGAGCGGGTACTCGTTGGATGCGGAATTTAATTCTGCATCCAACAAGCTCTCCCAATCGAAATTTGAGTAAAAACACAGGGAGATATGTAAAAAATACAAACAAAAAAAGTATTTTTTTTTATGATACCTATCCCCAAATTTATATTAAAAAAGTGTTTAAAACCTATACGGTATTTCAAATTTAAAGCAATTTAATTGGCTAACACATGATGACATAGAATTTGAATAAAAGTTAAAAGGCCCATTTTGAGTTGAAATTTCCTCTAATGAATCTTCTAATTAGGGTTTGATAAAGGTACGTCATTTTGCATTTGAATAGCTTTGAGTAGAAGGATATAATTGTGGTAAACAATAGTGTGTGATATATATTTATTGTTCAAAATGACACCGAAAGGAAGTGGAAGGAATCACACTCCACTCAAACCCCCATAGAATTTATCCCCGAAATACGATGAAATGGAAGACATATCTTTTAGAGTGTCCAAGTTGGAAGATATGATTAAAGGAAATGTGAAAATTGATGACTTAGTTAAATTGGAAAATAAGATGGCTAGTAAAGAGTATATAAAAGGGATGGATATAAAAGAAGATCTTAAATACTTGAAGTAATTAATTAAGTATGTAAAACATAGCTTTATTTCTCATGTAGAGGATAATGAGGAAAAAGAGGACTTATTCCAGTCACGTCTGGAGAAAATTGAAAAAATAATTGGAGAGCAGGAAGTTGGAGTCCTCAAAAATTGATGATTCACTACAACATCATGGGTTCAATTCAGTTCCAAGGAACTACTTTATCCCCAAGATTTACATGATAAATTTTGATGGCAAGGATCCAATCATGTGGATTTTTTATATGGAGAAATTCTTTGATCTACACTAGGTGGCCACTTTGCAAAAGGTAATTATTGCATCCTTACATTTAGAACTTGATCAATTTGTATAGTACCAATGGCTTTGTGACCATAAAAAGGACTCTATTATATATTGGTCTATATTCACATAATAATTGATTGAACATTATGAGGATATAATTTGAAACACCTTCTTTAGCCAGTTGGTAAATCTCAAGCAAAAAGGTCTAGTTACAGAGCACATCAAGCAAGTTCAACAACTAAGTATCAGAGTGAAGAATATTTCAGAAGATAATTTGTTAGATCTCTTTATTGGAACCTTTAAATATAACATTCAACATGAGGTGTGTCTCTTTGAACCATCATAACTTGAGAAGAATTTCATGATGGAAAGGAAGGTTGAAAGTAATAATATGGAAATTACTACTAGAAATGCCTTCTACAACACATATAAAGAAAATAATGTTCCTTCTTCTAAACCACCAAAAAGGTTGACACCCCAACAACTACATGAAAGAAGAGAAACATGTTTATTCTTGAATTGTGACATCAAGTATGGTAAGGGACATAAGTGTGGTGAGAATAAATTATTCTACATAGATTTTGAAGAGGAAGAACCAAAAGAAGAGGAAGCATCTCAAGAAGATGCAACTTCAAAAGAAATAGAAGAGAATACTTCAAAAGAAATTAATCCCACCATATATTGAAATGCATTGTATGGAATTAGAACTCCTCAAACTCTCATCATCGATGGATACATCAAAAAGAAGAAGGCAATAGTGTTGATTGATTCCAATAGTACTCATAATTTCATTCACTGTAAATTAGCCAAAGTTCTTAATTGCTTTGTATATCCAGCGCCATAGTTTCAAGTAATGATTGAAAATGGAGGACCTATAAATTTCTCAGGGAAATTCCATAATATCGATATTTCTATGGGGAAATATGTATTGAATAGTCCAATGATTGTTATCCCAATGGGTGGTGTTGATGTTGTCTTAGGTGTCCAATGGTTACAATCATTGGGAACAATGGAATTTAATTTTCAAAAACTTTTCATGAAATTTTCATGGGAAGGAAAATAATATGAGTGAAATGGTATCACGGGAAAACCAAACAAGGTGATAAGCTCAAATTGTATGATAAATTTGTTAAAAAGGGGACATCAAGGTGTAGTTGCACAATTATGCTCATTATATGTTCAAACCTCAAAGTTCCCTGTCTCCCCAGATCTCCAAAGGGTCATTAATAAACATTCAAAGTTATTTGAAGATATTCCCAAAGGTATTCAACCTATTCGAGACTTTGACCATGCTATCCACTTAATTCTAGGAAGTGATCCTCCTAACATCAGACCTTACCAACATCCCTATAGCCATCAAAGTGAAATTGAGTGTGAAATTAGGCCCAGTGAAAGTTCTTACTCTGCACCAGTGGTAATGGTACCCAAGCCAGATGGATCACAGCATATGATTATAGATAGCTCAACAATATCACCATTAAATATAAGTTTCCCATTCCCATCATTTATGAATGGTTTGACGAATTACATGGAGTAGTTGTCTTCAGAAAGTTGGATCTTTTTTCTAGGTATCATCAAATCTGAATGCATGATGAAGGCATCCCCTAAACAAAATTCAGAACTCATGAAATTCACTATGAATTTTTTATCATGCCATTTGGTCTCACAAATGCACCTTCCACATTTCAAGGTTTGATGAATTCTATTTGCAATCCTTTCCTTGGAAAATTTCTGTTGGTATTCTTTGATGATATACTAATATAATATAGAAAGTCTTGGGAAGAACATATTCAACATGTTGACAAGGCAATAAAACTACTAATGATCAAGGACTGTACGTGTTGTAATCTCACAGATCACATAAGGTTACCAATAATACATACTAAAACATACACAATTATAAACAGAGACAGAAGACAAGAACAGATAAGATAGAACAGAATATTTTATTACAATGAGTTCATACAAAGCACAGAACTGAACTGAGTTCTTGTGTGGCTCAACAGCCTAATATATACAAATTACAAACAGTTACAGAATAACTACCTGTCGGTTCGGTGAACCGACACGACTGTTAGTTAGCTGACTTAATTAACTAGTTTAGTCGGCCGACCGATTTAGTCGGTCCATCGACTTAGTCGGCTGACTAAGTCGGTCTTCGTTCAAGGCGACTTATGTCGACTTGCTCCTTATACATCTCCCCCATGAACAAAATGTTTCTTCGTCCCGAAGAAACAGGGAGGTACAAAAAAAAATGTTTGTTTTGTCGAACCCTGCAACGGCTACTGAGGTGGACTGTGCAGATGGATAGTCGGTCTTCGCTGGACGCATACTTCGACTATTGCTGGTGCAGTGATGGCAAGCTGGTGCTGGAAATCTGTCCAGGTCTGCAAGGCCTTCTGGATGTCGATTGTCAGAGTAGTCAGATTTGAAAGTACCGACATCTTTCCTGCCATGGGCATTTCTGCAATGTGCTCCATGTTGGGACCCAGCATCCGGTTCTGTTCTTCTGCAGCATTAAGGAGTCTTTGCATCTGTGGGCAGATGTTGTCGACCTTTTCTAAGTTTGGAAGGGCTTGCTGAACCCACTGATGAGCTTCTCATTCTAGCTTCTGCAGTTTGCTATTTTCCATCACAATCTGCTCTTCAATGGTCTGCCTCATTGCTGCCTATGTCGACTTACGTCCCTCCAAGGCCTGAATATCTTGTCTTGTCTGCCTGGTCTGATGATAGACTTGCCCATAATGAGTAGGCCAGTCTCTCAGTACTTCCTCAGTAACAATGGATTCCTGCATATGGTCCTGTAAGACTTTGTAGGCTTCGGAAAATGCAGTGTGATGTGTCAGGAGTAGTCGGGCAGTCTCTTCCTTTTGCTCTGCCTTAGTCTCTTGGAGATGTGTCTGTATAGTCGACACTATGCTTTCAAATAGCTGGTATTCCCTTTCCAGAGGTCGATCTGTAGCGTCTTCGACCGGGCCTGGGACAACAGATTGTGCAAGAGACCTGCATTTGCCGAGAAACTCAACCTGTTCTGCCTCCTTGTCTTTGAGCTCTTTACTTTTGGTGACCGTCCTCTTCTTTGACTCTTTGGCCAAAGTTTTGAGTAGTTGGCCGACCTCTGAGTCGGTTAGCGAACTTGCATATTTTAAGCTAATCTTCAGGCTGGATGGTCTATGATGGTCTTTCTTTTTCTTCTGAGTGTCTGTCTGTGGCTCTTGGGTACCTGCAGTTGTTGAAGTGGGATCTGTAGTTGGTGGAACGGAGGCCGAGGGTTGCTCTGCTTGGGGAGGTGGTAGAGAAGTCGGGGGAGTTTCTTTTTGAGGAGGAGGGGGTATGGGGGATGGTGGTTTTGCTGCTGGAGGAGTTGGTATGAATTCTTCCGGCTGTGAGGCTGATGGTGGGTTTGTCTGTGAGTCAGGGGGTGGCGGAGGTGGTGAAGATGATGGTGGCGGAGGTGGAGACGGAGTGGGGGACAAAAGGGTGACGGGACTGTTTGGTGGGCTTTGTTCAGAAGAGATACCTACTTCCGAAGGTGATGTGGGTGGTTCTTTCTGGGCGTCGGCGATGATTTGCTCCGTGACAGAGTGGATGGATCCAATCACGTCGCCTCCATCGTCGATCCTAGTGAATGTCGTTGTTTCTTGGGCGTAGATTTGTTTGTGTGCTTTAAGAGGAGTTGTCGTCCGTATGGTCTGTGCCGACTGGAATAGTGTAGGCAGCGTCGCGAAGAAGGCTCTAAGCTCAGCATCTTTGTCGGCCCTGGATCTTAGTGCCTCCAGAATTGCTCTTTGATAGTCTTCCATGGCGTCGCCCAACTGTTCTTCCAGTGCTTATTCTTCGACCACACGCGTCGGGGATGGAGGAGGGGGGGTCGACACAAGGTCGACAATGTTTTCAGGCGTCTGTTGTGTTTTAGCTTTCTTGGGCCTACCTTCTGGGTCTCCTGCCTCAATATATCGTTGAAACTGGGTTTCAACAGACACTTTATTAGCACGGGCGTCTTCGACAATGTCGACAGCCACGGCTGCGAGTTCCTCGTCATCATCGGACAAGTCAAGAATAAGCTTGTGCTTACCCCTACCTGTTTGTTGTTTTTGTGTCTTGAGTCTCTTCTTGGCAACCGCTATCTCCTTGGAAAGCTTCTTGATGTTGCTCTTTGATAGGGCATACTCAGGGTCGTCCTCTTCGTCTCCACCTGTGGGTTCTGGAGTGGGTTTGACGATTGCAGGAGCCGGAGGAGTGGTCTGTTGCACTGTTGGCTGCGTTTGTATGGTTGGTTGTTTGTTGTTCTGTCGGCTGAGGGTCGACGGCCTATGCAGTCTGAGTTTTGACAGTAATATGCACCCGACTAGTGGTCACGGTCGGGGCATCCTCCGAGACGAAGGTACTAATATATAGATTCAGCTCGTAGTATTCCTCCTTCTCCTAGTCGGTCAGCGGTTCGATGGTAGAGAAGTCGACCTTTTTGGCAGCCTTCGGAATTGGTACCTTTGTTCCTGCCTGTCGGGTCAATTCTCTGAAAATTTGTTCAACTATCGGGTAGTAGTCGAGGTCTTTTGCTTTGGGGTCTTGACCTCGCATGTACCATACTGATGTATGGTCAAGTGCTAACTGGATATGTGAGTTGGCAGGGAGGTTTCGTCGGATGTTTTGGGGAACCCTCCACCTCGTCGTCCTAACTTTTAACTGCTGGAACCAAGTCTCCAAGAAGAATTTCCCCTGTGTGAGCTCATGCAAGGTGCCTTTTTGTGAGAAAGGTTTGAAACGGTGCATTTCAAATCTAGTCGGCTCCCGGAAGACTGGACTGCCTTCCGGACAAAAGTGATACATAACTATCCAGATAATTAGGGAGGGGAATTTGATAATACCTCCCGTCTCCTGGCAGCGTTCACAGATGGTTTTGACCATGTCGGCGACATAGTCTCCCCATCGGTAGACTTTTCCATTGGTGGAGATTGTGTCGACCGCCTCCAGCATCTCTAATTTAAGGTCGCTGCTTCGACCGGCCAAGGTAAGGGTGATTGCGATTATTTTTTCCACAATTTGTGGTGTTCGGGTCACAATCTATCCTATCATTAGTCCTTTAGAATTTTTTCCAGTCGGTGTGCCTATGAGTTCTTGGACGAGTCCTTCCTTAATCCCAATTGGGACAGGGTCACCTTTGTTTGACAGACCCGTAAGCGTCGAAATAACATCTCCGGTGATGTCAATCGGCTGGTCGAAATAGAATCGGCCATTGTGGTAACGACTGATAATAAATTTAACAGCTGCTTCCTTCGTCCCGCCGAAGCTGGCCATCAATGGTGCATTAGGGTACTGGAGAATGCTTTTGTTCCGGACTTTCTCTGCGGCCTGTGTCATTTTACTTCCTTCATATGCCCAATCTTGGATTTCGACCCAAAGTTTCTGAAATGGACCCTCTTGGACTTTGGCAGTTTTGATGTTCTTCAATCTTTGGACCAAAGGTGTGTCCTCTGCCTGCAACTCCTTGGCCTTCGCCGCAGCTCAGGTGAGTTTGGGTGCCATGATTTCGGATTGGTCGGAATTTGAACAGGGTTCGTGGGTGCTGGTCGACGGAGGATGCGAGTGCTCTGTGTGTAAGGGTTGTGGTGAATGAACTTTTGACAGTCCATTATTTATAGGCATGGGAATGGTGGAGTGTCGAACTGGTTGTATTAATGGTGGACTTGACAGTCCAACTATAATACTCGAGTGCGATTTGGAGGATCTGGTTCGGCGCTCGAGGCCATTAATGTGTGATGGGACTCTCGAGGTCGACGGTTGGTGTCGATGATGAAAACGGTCGGCATGACTGGTCGATGAGGATGGTCGATGAAAATGATGCCGGTTGTCGAACGGGTGAGTGGCTGTCATGCTAGGTATTTTTGAGTGGTTTGTTTTGTTGTTTTAGAATTTTTGTAACTTTTTCTAGGTTTTGGGTGACAGTTACGGTCATTATATATATATATATATATATATATATATATATATTTGAATCAGTTTTTGTATCGTTTAAGTCGGGCTCCATTGATGAGCTTCCGAAATACGAGGCCCTGTAATGTTTTTAGTCGAACTGAACCATTGGGATGGATTTCGTCGACAACATAGGGTCCCATCCATTCTGTGTGCAGTTTCTTTGGTTTTCCTTTTACTCGACTGTTATAGAGTAGAGCAAGGTCTCCGACCGACAAGTTTTTGTTCTTGATGTTACGGTCGTGCCAGGCTTTTTGTTGTTGTTTTTGGATTTCCTGGTGTTGAATAGCCATAACTCTATGTTCTTCCAGCTTACTGAGTTGGAACAGTCGATCCTTTCTTGCATGCTTGACATCGATATGTAGTAGGTGAGCTACCGACTCATCTGTTTGAATGAGATGGGTTAACTGCTGTGTCATGCTAAGTCGACTGTGAATAATATCTTCTTGCTGTGCAATGTTTTGAAATATGTGTGATGCCTCTTGATAGGTGTGTTTTTGTTTTATAGGGTCTAGATAATTATTTGTGTCTTGTATTTTGCTAATTTGGGGGTTATCAGGCCCTGTTTTTGTGCCTTGACGAGTGACAATATGCATATTTTTAGTATGTAATACATCATGCTTTTGTACACAGGACAAGACATTAACATTCTTTTTCATATTAATTTTTTCCAACATAGTAGGACAATCCTCCAAGGAGTGATCGCCTACTCCACAATGCGTACAGAATTTCAGGTTAGTTCTGTCCTTATATGGACAGTCTGCGCATCTGTGCCCCTCTTTATAGCAAATGAAGCACTGGCTAGGTCGACGAGGGCGTATGTCTCGATTCCCAACGAATCGACCTCTTCCAAACCCTTGTCGTCAGTTGTCATACTGACGTTCGTATCGTCGGCCGTTAGCTTGTTGCCCATTTTGATTGCTTGGATTGCTTTGCTCATTAGTCTGTGCTACTGCGTTTGTTTGGTAGACGGCCTGATAGTTTTGTCTATTTTTTAGGTTCAGTTGATAGTCGGCCGTGTTGTGGATTTTTGTCTTGCAGATGGCACACCAGGAGGCCTTTCCATTCTTCATGTTGTATGGACAGTCAGCTGTAGAATGGTCTCCACGTTCCTGGCAGATGTCACAAAACGCTTGAGTCTGCACAAAACAGACATCTTGTCGGCTGTACTACTGTCGACAAGTATCTTTTGAATGACCGGCCGTCGAACAGTTTGTACACCAGATCTCTTGATTCTTCAAGGTCAACTCTTTTAAAGACTTCTGGACATTTTCTAGTTGTTCCTCCAGGCGGTGTTCTGTTGGATACGCAGGGATGTCTTCGTCCATCTCGACCTGCAAAGCTTTTGTCAGCGCGTCTTCATATGTCTTGAAAGTTTCCAGACTGATATGTCAGTGAACTTTCTGTGATAGACCTGCAAGGAACCACTGAATTAATAATTGTTCGTCAATAACATAATCTAGTTGGCTCAGTAAGTCCTTCCAGCGTTTGTCATAGTCGCGGACAGTTTCTCCTGGCTTCTGTTGGGTTGTTTTTAGCTTTTTGGCCGCCAGGTGCTTAGCGTCTGGAGTTTTGAAAAAGGATAGGAACTGTGCCTTTATCTCTAGTTTGGTCTCTTTGGGGGTCCTTTCTGTGAATGTCATGAACCATGCCAAGGCTCTTTTGCGTAGGGCCCCTGCGAACTGGGCCATCTGTCGTTCTTCATCTGTGACCTGGTTTGCTTCCCAGGTTGACTCGCAGACAAACCAATGTCGTCTGGGGTCTTCATCCCCCTCGTAGAGAGGAATGTGAGCAGTGTCGTGACCCATGCTTGAATCACTATCACTACTTTCAGAAGTTGGTGGGGTGGGTGGTGTGGGTGGTGGTGAAAGAGGTGGGGTTGTTGATACGGTCGAACCTGTGGGGGTGACAATGGGGTTTTGGACGACGAAACTTGTGCTTCCATCGGTGGTCGATTCTTTCTCGCCGTACAGCAGATTGTTGATCATTTGTCTTCTAGATGGCCCACTGTCACTTTGTGTGCTCAGGTCTGACTCTTGGTTATCTTCTAAAGTTGTATGTGGTAGGGGGGGTGCTTCTTCATGTGTCGGTAGGAGCAAGTGGATACTGCAAAAGGAAGGTGTCGTTTGAAAGGTCACCCAGTTCCCTTCGACCAGTCGGCGAATGACAAGGTGTCAGCCCGGGTACGGTTCATCACCGAGTCGACTCCAGATTGTGATGTCACCAGCTCTCAGTCGGAGGTTGTCTTCAATAATAGTCTGTATTACGGTATGTGAATTGGCTGGGGACAGGGTTACTTCATCGGGATTCGTTATTTGGAGAGCTTCTTGCTGCTCTATCCACACTTCTTCATCCTTAGGGGCCGTCTCTTCCTCTACGCCTTCTTCTTGTCGGTCATGACCCGACTCTGGGGGATTCTCATCACGGTCGGTCTCCCTAGGGTTTTGTTCTCGACGCAGCTCGTCGGCTCATTCACGTCTGGCTTCCCTTCTTTGCTGTCGTTCGTCCCTCTCGATTTTCTTAATGTCCGACATACGTTCATACAATGCTATTCCTGCGAGTCCTCTTCGGTCGACTGTTCATTACTGGTTTGGTCGACTAGTATCCACTATGCTCCCTCTCCGACACATGACCATCTACCCCCCCATAGCCTACCCGACGCTTTTTAGAAAGCTCGGATAGTTCTGTCTATTTGCTCGGGAAGTATTCCCACTCCCTTTCAGCGATGAATTTCTCCCACTTCTTTTGCTTCTCCGCCCAATTAGTGTTTGATGGCAGTTCGTACAATGGTGTTCGAGGTTCAACGATATGGCCTGCTCCTTTCTCTATTAGGAATTTGAACAGCAGCGTTGGTAAGGAGCACAGAAATTGGTCAGTGAAATCTGTGTAGAATTTGGCTTTTACAGTTTCCACTGAGGTTCTGTCTTCGATTGCTTGCTCTTCACAGAAGTCGTCGGCAATCTTCTCACACCACTCCGACAGATTTGTCCTACCCCCTCGTATAAGTTTCTCCAGCAACTGTTCTTCTTTAGTTGCGTCGGTCTTTTTCATCCAGGAGTTGCTTTAGTAGTTGTGGCACGGATTCAACAAACTTCTCGTGTGTCTCGATGAAAAATCTGGCTTTGGCTTCTGCAACTGTTTATCTGTTCCTACGTGCGTAATTTTGTAAGTAATTGGCAATCTTACGCTCCCACCAGTCCTTTATCTCCTGCTCTGGTATCATATGTGAACAGATATTCTAGACATGTACTACTAGCAACGGAACCAATGTTGTAATCTCACAGATCACATAAGGTTACCAATAATACATACTAAAACATACACAATTATAAACAGAGACAGAAGACAAGAACAGATAGGATAGAACAGAATATTTTATTACAATGAGTTCATACAAAGCACAGAACTAAACTGAGTTCTTGTGTGGCTCAACAGCCTAATATATACAAGTTACAAACAGTGATAGAATAACTACCTGTCGGTTCGGTGAACCGACACGACTGTTAGTTAGCCGACTTAATTAACTAGTTTAGTCGGCCAACCGATTTAGTCGGTCCATCGACTTAGTCAGTTGACTAAGTCGGTCTTCGTTCAAGGTGACTTATGTCAACTTTCTCCTTCTACAGTACGTAAAACACTCAAAATGTTTCTTTGGGATAAGTGAGGTAGATTATTTGGGTCATATTGTATCTCATGAAGGTGTCAAGGTAGGCCCTAACAAAATTAAATCCATGATGGACTGGCTGATTCTCAAAACCATGAAGAATCTTCAAGGATTCTTAGGTATGACATGCTACTACCACAAGTTTGTTCGGAATTATGGAAGAATAACATCTCCTTTAACAATGTTACTGAAGAAATATGCATTTTCTTGGACTCCAGAGGCAACACAATCTTTTCAACAACTCAAAGAGGCCATGTGAAAAGCTCCTATTTTGGCGACACCAAACTTCACGAAAAACTTTATTGTGGAATGTGATGCCTTAGGAAATGGAATTGGAGCTGTACTAATGCAATAAGGACATCCTCTTTCCTTCAAAATTCATCCAATAAAGGGAAAAAACTTAAAAAATCCCATTTATGAGAAGGAAATGTTGGCGATACTACATGCCTTGAATAAATGGAGCCCCTATCTTATAGGGAGACATTTCAAGGTTAAAACTAATCATGATAGCCTTAAATACTTCTTGGAACAAAGGATATCTTCCTAAGTGAAACAAAAATGGGTGACAAATATGTTGGGATATGACTTTGAAATCATCTACAAAAAAGGGAAGCAAAATGTTGTTGCAGATGCACTCTCTAAGAGAGATGAGGATGTTGAAGCATTAATCTATGCTATAAAGATCATCCAACCAGAGTGGATAGGAAAAGCAAGGGATGAATTGAAAAATTACGAAGAAATATGGACATTTATTGAAAAGATACAGTAAGATCCCAGTGCCTATAATACATTTAGGTGGAAATATGACTTTCTATGGTACAAGGATCACTTATACCTTGGTAAGATTTCTCAGCTCAAGCAAAAGGTACTTTTTTAATTCCACTCCTCATCAATAGGAGGGCACTTAGGTTTCTTAAAAACCTACCACAGGGTAAATAAATATGTTTTTGGGATGGTCTTGAAACTGATGTTCAAAAATTTGTGACAGAATATTTGGTTTTCCAACAAAATAAAGTGGAAACAATTAAGACCCCTAGTCTCCTACAACCACTTTCCATTCCAAGCCAAAGGTTTACAGAGTCCTCTATGGATTTTATCACAGGTTTACTAAAGTCTGAAGGAATGGGTGTCATCATGGTGGTTGTTGGTAGACTTACTAAATATGCACACTTCTATGCACTATATCACCCATTTAAAGCAAGCATGATTGTGAATTATTTTATGGAGACAGTCCAAAAACTACATGGTAATCCAAATATTATAGTAAGTGACAAGGATCCCATTTTCACTGGAAATTTTTGGACCAAATTATTTTCTTGTTTGGGTACTCAACTGGCTCATAGCTCATCTTATCATCCTCAATATGATGGACAAACAAAGATCGTAAACAAATGTTTGGAAGGGTATATTCAATGTTTTGCATATGATAAAAAAACACAATGGGTCAAGTGGTTACCCTTAGCAGAATGGTGGTATACCACCTCCTTCTATACATCAACAAAAATTACCCCATTTATAGCACTTTATGGCTATCATCAACCATCCATAACATATTCACTAAGAGACTCCTCTAAGGTTCAAGCAGTGGTAGACCACATGAAGCATCAATAACAAGTTCTTCAACTCTTAAAGGAAAACTTGAATCTAAAACAAAATTGAATGAAACAACAAGTAGATCAACAACGCAGTGAACAAAGATTTAATGTGGAGGATTGGGTGTTTTTAAGACTACAACCATATAAACAGATGTCCCTGAAGAAAACCAAGAAGGATAATAAATTATCACCTAAATTGATCCGGTGGATTATTCATCTTCAAAAATTATACTCATCCAATATGGTACAATGGTTATTAATCTATGGTTCAAATACCATAACATATGTTTTTAACTCATATTCTAAACATAGTACGAGGACTAAGCTTGGTGGTTAAGATGTGAACAGCCCGCACAGTTATCGCATGGTGCGCAGTTATCGCATGGGGCTGCGCAGCTTATCGCATAATCCGCGCAATTATGTATGGGCCGCGCAGTTTGCGCACCGTCGAGTGGAACATCGAATGGTTCGTGAAAATCCCACACAGTCATGGTTGTTGTGACATATATATATCACGGTTGCTGCGACATATATATATCACAGTTGCCGCAACATAGATATCACATTTGCTACGACCTATATATATCGGTTGTTGTGACATTTGTGAAGTTAGTGATATGCTACGACATTTGTGGAGTTAGTGGTGACATCAAATGGTTACGCCCAGTTGCAAGGTGTGGTAACCTTCACTTAACAGTTGTAAATTGGTTGCACGGTTAGCAATCCGATGTAACGTTTGGTGGTTTGCAATTGGTGCACAGTTTAGTTGTAACATTGTTGTAACATAATGTGACACTATGGTATGGTGCAACATATGTGCGTGGCAGTCGTTGCAACATGTTGTGAGTTCACACATGAGCATGGATTTGGTTGCAATGTTTCGGGGTTATGGAACATCGTGGTAACATAACGCTTGGGCAGCAATTTGGCAGGATTGCATGGTTCAGTTTTAGAATATGGTTGTAACGATAATAAAGAAGATAATAGCTGTGATGATAAAAAAGGAGTCGAGCCTGTTACTTATCGGCCGACTAAACGCTTAAATAGAGGAGGTTGGCCACCAAAGAAGGGGGGATTCAGATTGTTTAGAGCACAAAGCATCATTTCTCTGAGGAGAGTTTTGCTGTGAAATGTCCAGATGCTGCTTCTTTTTTAAGTTGACCATTCTCTGTTATAATTGGTTTTCTTTGCTTTTTGAAGGCCACTTTGTAACTTTAAAGAGAGGTCTTGAAGACTTTCTGCCCAGCATTCTATTTTACAGTTGCTGAAGTTGATGTTTCAGTTCATTCCAGAACCATTTTTGTACCATTTTTAAAAACCATTAATTGGATCGGTACCCATTGAAGAGGAACCCGGAGACGTAGCCCAGTGAAGGGGGTGAACTCCATTATCAACTTCTATTTTGTGACTCTCTGATTTTGTGTTTCTTTTATATCTGTTTATCAGTCTTGTTTTCCATCTCTGTTCTAAAGCATTTATTTTCCGTTAATGTTGTTCCATTAATTAACCTGTTGAACGCACTCTTTTAAAACAAAACTTTTAATGCACTCAAGTTGAGATCCGACAGATCATATTATGGTATCAAAGCAATTTAACTGCTTGTGCAAGTTTGTGAATGCTTACCAGGTTCAGGTTAAAGCGTGGTGAAGGAGAATTAATTGAAGGAGATCCTGAGATTGGCTCAAGGTGAACATTCTCAAGAACCATGTCTTCTCCACGAGGGGAAGAAGAAGGACATGCAGAACGGGAAAAACCCGTTATTTCTAAAACTGAGTTTTTGGAGGCTTTTATAAGAATGAAATCCATGATGGAAATTCTACTCGATGAGCGAGCATAAGGAAGTAGGATCTTCATCCAGAGATGCAGAAGTGAAGAAGGAAGAAAAGGGTAAAGGAGTAGGAGGTGATGGTGATCCTCCTGAAACTAATCAAACTTTCTCTTCTTCCCATACTTCTCATTT
>LPNX010100716.1:259595-279501 GCA_001517045.1 Pseudotsuga menziesii | reverse complement strand
GCCTTATTTCAAATTGGATGTGAAATTTGAATTGCCAATTTATAATGGAGATTTAGATGCTGAAAAGTTAGACAATTGGATCAAGCATCTTGAAGTATACTACAGGGTGCAGGGCATTGATGATGACCCTTCCAGAATTCAATTGGCCACTTTGAGAATGAGTGGAATGGCTCTTACTTGGTGGGAGAGAAAGATTCAGCAAGATCTTCGAAAGAATGGTAAAATTATTTCAGTTTGGAATGAATTCATTGAAGTGTTAAGAAAGCAATTTTATCCTTTAGGTCACATGCAGCAATTAATAATGAGCTGGAAAACTTTTAGACAAGCTAAAGGACAAAGCATTCAGGAATATACTCATGAATTTAGAAAGAGGGCTATTGCATTTAATGTTGCATTGGATATGCAAGAAACTCTTCTTAAGTACATTGGTGGCACGCATTCTTATTTGCGACATACTTTGTTGATGTTTAACCCCAGTACTTTGGATGATGTATGTGTTCAAGATACAAATTTAGAAGCTAGGGGTAAGCATGATAATGATACTTTTGTGAAGAAATCATTTAAATTTGACAGCAAATCGAAAGGTAAAGATACGGGGAAAAAGAAGATGGCTACTGTTAAGAAAGAGGGTGAAAAGCCTTCATGTTCGCATTGTTAGAAGGGACATGATGTCTCTAAGTGTTGGAAACTTCATCCGAAGTTAAGGCCAAAGAAGTACGGAGGAAACAAATATAAAGGCAAAGAAAAAGCTATTGCAGCAGTTATTCAAGACTTGGGATCCGACTCAGGTGATGAAACAAAGGTTACAGTTGTCGGAATCCAGGGTAAGAATAAAAGTATCTCACTTCCCATTGATGCAAAATCAAGTTCTAGTGCAAGTACAAATCTGCCATCTACTTCTAAGAAAAATGATAAAAATGGAAGTGCATTGTTGTTAGAATAATCAACCCATAGTTAGATACCTTAGACATTAAATTAATCATTTTTGTCTTATTTGCCTAGTTTCATGATTCCACCTTATGCAAGTTGTCATCTACCTATCCATAGTGGTCAAAATTGCCTATTTTGACTTATGGAGCGCTTGGGAAACCTCAAGGAATCAATTCTACTTTATTCCTGGCCTCCTAGGCGCCCTTCTACTTTTTCTACTTTATTGCCTGCTTTTTCAGTGCTTTAAGGCAATTGGGAAAGTTTGACTAGGTGAGGTTAACTAGTTTTTTGTCCTCCACATCCTCCACTCTTTTCTCCTATGAAAAGCATGTATGAGTTGTCCTTCCATCACCTTTTAGCTTGCCTTAGTGCTTTTTCCAATTCGTGAGCTCCTTAGCTGATTTGGAAACTACTTTATGCACCTATGGGGGAATTGCTTAATTTTAGTAAGCCTGCTTTTGACTAGATTCGAATTGCCTCCTCATGCATTCGAATCCCTTATGTAATTATTTAATGCAGCAACCTATCATGTTACAGTTTTGGCTATTGTACACTAAGCTAATACAGTTTAGTGTTCAGCTCCATATTCAGTCTCTTTTGTGAGTGATTTTGCATGTACAAATGATAATTGTTGTGAGTGTTATTGTTCTATCACTGGGTTCAATTTCCACATGGCATTAGACCCATTGTAGATTGATTTCTCTCCTTCAAATTTGTTTTGCATTTTTGACATCAGTGACTGGGAGCCTTCTACTGACAGCCGGGACAATTTCTGAGCTAAGGATCAATCTCAAAAGATCATCTTGACTCCCTTCAATTTCTTTGAATGGAAAGCAGAGATGGAGATACTGTTGAGAGTGAAAGGCCTCTACAGGGTGACTATGGCAACAGAAGTAGATCCCAATGCAGCTGCAGAGAAGATAAAATGGTACAACAGGAGGGATGAGGCCTATGGTCTCTTGTGTCTGAGTATTTCCAGAGACCTCATTTTCCATCTTGATGGATTGAAATCACCGAATGAAGTATGGGAGAAGCTTGTTGATCTTTTTGGAAAGACAGATAAGATGAGGGGACATCAAATCGAAAATGAACTGATCTCCCTGAGTCCAAATAGCTTTGAATCCCTGCAACTCTATTTCTCCAAGTTCAAAGCACTTGTTTTGCAGCTAAAACAATGTGGGATCAAAAAGAAGGATGATCAGCTGGTCTTGGCCATACTCTCGAAGCTTGGCCCTAACTATTTAGTGTTTGTTTCGACCTTCTATGCCACAAAGTTGACAGCTCGAACCTGGAAGATTCCTAGCCTTGCAGATTTCATGGAATCTCTCACACAAGAACAAGACAAATTGGTGATGATGGGCACCATCAAACCATCCAAAGACAAAGCTCTAGTTGCTGGAGATTTGAGGGTGGATTCAAAAAGAAAAAAGAAAGCTAAAAATCCACCTGAGCAAAAGAGAGACAAGAACAAGTCTCCAGAGGAGCCACAAGGTTCCAAGAAGAACTACCAGAAGAAGAAGAATAAAGGAGAAATGAGAAAGTGCACATACTGCAATAAGGGAAATCATACTGAGAGCTCCTGCATGAAGAAGAAAATAGACATGTTGACCCAACTCCTAGAGAAGAATGGCATCTCCCTTCCAGACAGCTCAAAGAAGAGAGAAGGAGGATCAAGTTCAGATGACAGAGAGAGAGTTCATGCATTGGTTGCTGGCACATCAAGCTCACCTAGTTTCATCATTGATTCTAGAGCTTCAAGACATATGGTTTCGACCAAGGATGAATTCTCCTCACTTGACATGTCGAAAGGTCCACCAATAGTACTGGGAGATGACTCTCTCACTGAAAGTTTGGGCAAAGGGAGGATTGTTCTTGATCATGGTCAGTTCAGCAATGTGTTGTATGTTCCTGGTCTTGCCTCCAACCTCTTATCAGTGTATCAGATGACCCACACTTGGTATCCAAATAAGGTCATATTCTCCCCTGATGAAGTTGAGAACACAGAGATCTCAAGTGGTAAAGTCATTGCAAAAGGAGTTGCAAATCATACTTCGAAGGTATACATGTTCTCACACTTCCTACCCTACTCAAACCCCTCTGCTCTTCTGATTCATGCTAATGAAGCAAGCAAGCTTTGGCATGAAATATTTGGCCACCTAAATTACAAGTATCTTTCTGATCTTAGTGAAAAAGAGATGGTCATAGGGTTACCAAAGATAAAAAATTTCCAAAGGAGTCTACCAAGGTTGTATCCTAGGGAAACACCCAGAGCATAAATTTGAGAGAGCTAGTCATAAGAGAACCTCTACACCCCTCGAGTTGATCCACAGTGATGTTGCTCGCCCATTCCCTCATATGTCCATGAGTCAGGCCAAATATGCATTGACTTTCATAGATGACTTTTCCAGGTATTGCAGGGTTTACTTCCTGAAACACAAGTCTGAAGTTTTTGGCCTCTTCAAAGTCTTTAAGACTTTGGTTGAAAACCAGTCTGGGAGGAAACTCAAGGTCATCAGATCTGAAAATGGTGGTGAGTATGTCAAGTCCAATTTTATTCAATATTGGTCAGATGCAGGTATTCAGATGCATCATTCTATCCCTTACACACCACAGCAAAATGGTGTTGCTGAGAGGAAGAACAGATCACTGAAGGAGATGGCAACATGCATGATGGAGGCCAAAACTTTGCCACCAAAGTACTGGGCCAAAGCTATCAAATGTGCAGCCTATATACAGAATAGGGTGCTTCATAAATAGCTTGATGGTATGACTCCTTTCGAAGCATGGAGTGGGCACAAGCCAGATGTGACCCATTTCAGGATTTTTGGCTCAAGGGCTTGGGCTAGAATTCCAACAGAAAAGAGAAAGGCTTTGCAGCCCCAAATCCAAGAGTGTCTATTTATTGGGTACTTTGAATATTCAAAAGGGTACAAGCTGATAAATTTGAGCACAAAAAAAGCCTTCATCGAAAGGTGTGTTCAATTTCAAGAAGAACCCCTAGCAGCAGTGGAAGTTGGAGAAGCCTCTTCACCACTAGATCCTCTGAAAGTAAGTGAAGAGATTGTTGAAATGCTGATTCTGATATGTCTGATAGTGATGAGTTTATTGCATATCCTAACAGCCCTACAAGGCCAAAATGGGCATCCAATACCATTCATGCAGCAGGAGAGCTAGCTGGGAATCCCAATGACCCTAGGAGGACTAGATCTCAATTTGAGAGTGCTCTATGCATGAAGGATCCTATGTTTGCTGAGAAATGCTATCTAATGGTGGAATTAGATCCTCAGACATTTGAAAATGCAGCAGGAGATCCAAGATGGCAAGCATCCATAAAGGAAGAGTTCAGCTCACTCCAGAAGAGCAACACTTCGGAGCTAGTGGATCTTCCCCCAGGGAGGAAGCTAGTTCAATGTAAGTGGGTGTACAAGATCAAATTTGCTGCTGATGGTTCACCTCTGAAGTAAAAGTCCAGATTGGTAGCCAAGGGCTACTCACAGGTTCATGGCATAGATTACAATGAGACCTTTGCACCAGTGGCAAAGATGGACTCCATCAGGCTAGCCTTAGCCATTGCAGCTTCAAAGCAATGGGAGGTACATCACATGGATGTAAAGTGTGCCTTCCTGAATGGATATCTCACTGAATTTATATACATGTAGAAGCCTCAAGGATTTTCTACTAACCCATCTCTTGTGTGCAGGTTGAGAAAGTCATTGTATGGGCTAAAGCAAGCCCCCAAGGCTTGGTATGCCAAGATTGATAGCTTCTTGCTATCACTGAATTTTGTTCGGTGCAAATCAGATCCAAATGTCTATTTGAAGTTAATTAATGGTTCATTAATGATCAATGTGTTATATTTTTATGACCTTCTCATTACAGGAAGCTCAAAGGATGAGATTGCTTCCTTGAAGGGTGTAATGAACCAAGCCTTCTCCATGACAGATTTGGGGCTCTTAAGCCAATTCTTGGGGCTTGAGATTGCTCAAACCAAAGCTGGAATCAAGGTGCACCAGTCCAAGTATGCCTTGGATTTTCTGAACAAATTCAAAATGAAGGATTGTAAGCCAAGCAAGACTCCTTTCCTTTCAGGAGTGAAGCTGGAAGAAATCGATTCTTCACCTATGGTAAACAATACACTGTATAGGCAATTGATTGGATGTTTGTTGTATATTACACATACTAGACCTGATATTTCTTATGCAATAAGTGTGGCTTCTATATACATGGATCAGCCTCATGAGATCCATTGGAAAGCAGCCAAAAGGATCCTTAACTTTGTTCAGGGAACAAGGACACATGGGATCTTGTATAAAGCAAAATCTGATCTTGATTTGATTGGGTTTACTGACAGTGATTGGGAAGGTGATAGCACAGATAGAAATTCCACATCAAGATATGTGTTCATGCTTGCAGAAGGGCCAATCAGCTGGTCAAGCAAGAAACAGAGCGCCATTGCACTCTCATCTACAGAAGCAGAGTACAGAGGAGTTGTAAATGCAGCAACTCAATGTTTATGGTTGCAGGGGTTACTTGGAGAGTGTGGCTTCGAATCAGAGTACTCAACTACCATCTACTGTGATAACCAGAGTACCATTCGAATCTGCAATGATCCAGTTCAGAAGCAGAGAACCAAACACATTGAGATCCATATGCACTACATCAGAGAGCTTGTGCATGATGGCACCATTCACCTACTCTTCTGTTCATATTCAGAACAAGTAGCTGATATCTTCACCAAAGCATTTTGTGAGAAGACCTTCAGCAATCTCAAATCATTGTTGGAGATTGTTGATCATGCTGTGAAGCATGAGTGAAGACAAGATTTCCAAATTTTGTTTTACAGTCCATGTTTAAGGGAGGATTTTCCCATGTGGTTTTTGCCTCTTTCCTTGTTTAAATGGACATGCAGTATGTAAAGGGTGACTAAGCCTTGTTGCTAGGCCCTATAATTTTCTGATATATTACTCATAATTCAGGCTTAAGGGGGGGGTTTAGAATAATCAACCCATAGTTAGCTACCTTAGACATTAAATTAATCATTTTTGTCTTATTTGCCTAGTTTCATGATTCCACCTTATGCAAGTTGTCATCTACCTATCCATAGTGGTCAAACTTGCCTATTTTGACTCATGGAGCGCTTGGGAAACCTCAAGGAATCAATTCTACTTTATTCCTGGCCTCCTAGGAACCCTTCTGCTTTTTCTGCTTTATTGCCTGCTTTTTCAGTGCTTTAAGGCAATTGGGAAAGTTTGACTAGGTGAGGTTAACTAGTTTTTTGTCCTCCACATCCTCCACTCTTTTCTCCTATGAAAAGCATGTATGAGTTGTCCTTCCATCACCTTTTATCTTGCCTAAGTGCTTTTGCCAATTCGTGAGCTCCTTAGCTGATTTGGAAACTACTTTATGCACCTATGGGGGAATTGCTTAATTTTAGTAAGCCTGCTTTTGACTAGATTCGAATTGCCTCCTCATGCATTCGAATCCCTTATGTAATAATTTAATGCAGAAACCTATCATGTTATAGTTTTGGCTATTGTACACTGATTTAATACAGTTTAGTGTTCAGCTCCATATTCAGTCTCTTTTGTGAGTGATTTTGCATGTACAATTGATAATTGTTGTGTGTTATTGTTCTATCACTGGGTTCAATTTCCACAATTGTTTCATATTCGTGTCATTACAAATCACACCAATATTGATACATTGTTTGATAGTGGTTCACAAGTAAATATGATATCAGAAGAAGTGGTTAAGAAATTGCATTTAGTTACTACGCCTCATGAAAAACCCTATCCTCTTGGTTGGGTTACTAATGATACACAATTGCAAGTTACAAAGAAATGTGTATTGAAGTTTTCCATTACTGAAAAGTTCATGGATGAGGTAGAACTAGATGTAGTACCACTTGACATTTGTGGAATTGTACTTGGGAGTCCGTATTTGTATGACCGGAAAGCAGTCATTTATAGAGAGCAGAATAAGTATCATCTTTTTAAAGATGGTGTAGAGTATATTGTACGAGCACATAAGACAAAAACTAGTCTCACAATAGTTTCTGTAGGACAAATGAAGAGGCTGGTAAATGCTAGTAAGAATTTTGTGTTAATGATGGTTAAGGTGAAAAATGATGAGATCTCTAAATCTTTTGAGGCATGTGACCCTAAGCATAAATCTGACTCAGGATTTTGGTGGTCCAAAAGCTCTCCAATGGGGAGGAATGATCCGGTAGATTATTCATCTTCAAAAATTACACTGATCCAATATAGTACAATGGTTATTAATCTATGGTTCAAAGACCATAACATATGTTTTTAACTCATATGCTAAACATAGTACGAGGACTAATCTTGGCGGTTAAGATGTGAACAGCCCGCGCAATTATCGCATGGGGTCACGCAGCTTATCGCATAAGCCACGCAGTTATGTATGGGCCGCGTAGTTTGCACACCGTCGAGTGGAACATCGAATGGTTCGTGAAAAGCCTGCGCGATCACGGTTGCTGCGACATATATATATCACGGTTGCCCGACATAGATATCACATTTGTTGCAACCTGTATATATCGGTTGCTGCGACATTTGTGAAGTTAGTGATATGTTGCGACATTTGTGGAGTTAGTGGTGACTTCAAACGGTTATGCCCAGTTGCAAGGTGCGGTAACCTTCACTTAATAGTTGTAAATTGGTTGCGCGGTTAGCAATCCGATGTAACGTTTGGCGGTTTGCAAATGGTGCACAGTTTAGTTGTAACATTGTTGTAACATAATGTGGCGCTATGGTATGGTGCAACATATGTGCGTGGCGGTCATTGCAACGTGTTGTGAGTCCACACATGAGCCTGGAGTTGGTTGCAACGTTTCGGGGTTATGGAACGTCGTGGTAACATAATGCTTGGGCAACGATTTGGCGGGATTGCATGGTTCAGTTTTAGAATATGGTTGTAACGATAATAAAGAAGATAATAGCTGTGATGATAAAAAAGGAGTCGAGCCCGTTACTTATCGGCCGACTGAATGCTTAAATAGAGGAGGCTGGCCACCGAAGAAGGGGGGATCAAATTGTTTAGAGCACAGAGCATCATTTCTCTGAGGAGAGTTTTGCTATGAAATGTCCAGATGCTGCTTCTTTTTGAAGTCGACCATTCTCTGTTATAATTGATTTTCTTTTCCTTTTGAAGGCCACTTTGTAACTTTAAAGAGAGGTCGTGAAGACTTTCTGCCCAGCATTCTATTTTATAGTTGCTGAAGTTGATGTTTCAATTGATTCCAAAACCATTTTTGTACCATTTTTAAAAACCATTAATTGGATCGGTGCCCATTGGAGAGGGACTCGGAGACGTAGCCCAGTGAAGGGGGTGAAATCTGTTATCAACTTCTATTTTGTGACTCTCTGATTCTGTGTTTCTTTTATATATGTTTATCAGTCTTGTTTTCCATCTCTGTTCTAAAGCATTTATTTTCCGTTAATGATGTTCCATTAATTAACCTGTTGAACGCATTCTTTTAAAACAAAACTTTTAATGCACTCAAGTTGAGATCCGACGGATCATAAATACTATGGTCCCTACAAGGTGTTACAAAATATTGGTAGTATTTCCTACAAATTGGAACTACTTGCATCTTCACGAGTCCATCCAGTTTTCCATGTTTCCTGTTTAAAGAAGGTAATCGGTGACAAGCTACCAATTCAAACGATATTACCAAAACTTAATGGGGAAGGAAAAATCATCTTGAATCCTGAAGAGATCCATGAAATAAGAACTAGACAACTTCAAAATCAATCAATTCTAGAGTATCTCATTAAATGGAAGAATCAACATAGGAAGATGAGTCATTTATACAACAACATCTAGAACTACTTCATCATTGAGGACACTACTTTTTGAAGGGGAGGAACATGTTAAGCCCTTAATGATGGCACATTACCCCA
This sequence comes from Pseudotsuga menziesii, assembly GCA_001517045.1. Lineage (NCBI taxonomy): Eukaryota > Viridiplantae > Streptophyta > Pinopsida > Pinales > Pinaceae > Pseudotsuga > Pseudotsuga menziesii. The sequence goes on along the minus strand of LPNX010100716.1, from coordinate 270,643 downwards.
TATAATGTGGTGCATTACCCCCTGTATTGTGGTGCATTACATATTATTTATGTCAGCTTGGTTCTATTAGTGGGTCCATTAGTTGTTATTATACACCTTTGTCCCCTATATATAGGAAGGAGATATTCTCATTTTAGACATCATTGTAGCTTATATTGTCTTATGTACTTAGTACATTGTGTAAGGAGGTTCCTCCCTCGAAGAGGATTACTATTTATCTCTATTCTTAATGGTTAAGGTGTCAATCACTCTCTTATTGTCTTTTTCTACTCTTTTTATGCTATTTCTGAGACTTGGTTGCATAACATGTTGAGTGTCAAAAGTTGGCATATTGATGAGTGACATGACATAAGAACCAGAGATAGAATGACTATATGTTATAAAATTTGTAGATTGATAGGTGATAATCGTATAAAATTTATGTGATACTCACTTATGCTATTGAGCAGACTAAACCGTAAGTCATGGTTAAGTATCACTTTTATAAGGTGTTGTGTCCAAATTGTTGAGGAATCTATCCAAGAAAACCCAATACATATCACCATGATTTCAAAATATGAGAAAAAATAGTCTTTCTATTCAAATAAGAAGAAATAGAATAGATAATGCAAGTAAACACAATATTACCATCAAGATGCATGTGTCTTTGATGATGAAACATTACATAAAATGTATATTTTTCTTATAGAATTCTCCAATCCTCACACTTAACCCTTATCACTCCAACCACTTCCTTTACTTCATTTTCTTTCTCTGTAGATACATAATTCATTTCATATTAGATATGAGATCCTAAAACTATGGATCAAGCATCATCTCATAACTAATAATAGTAACTATCATTATTACATATTGAGTTTATGGTTTTAAAACATAAAATTCAAAATTTGATATTAGATCCACCTTTCTAGGGTTTACTTTGACTATGCTTGATTCTTTGATTTCGATCATGTATGTAGATTTCATCAAAATTTTACAAATAGGAAAACATCTTATTGAGTTCATTTGACAAGACTATCTCCTTGCTGGGTACATCAAGAATTCAAAATTTGCAAAATGCCATGAAAATTTTCTTCCCAGAACTTCCTATAGCGCATTTGCATTTTTCTATATGAAGGGTGCTACCAGAAGTTCTGAAACAAATTCTTGTAGTGCTCTTTTCCTATAGCTTAATGTTTTTTTTTTGTAAAGAGATAAGTTCCATATCATGTGAGTTTTTAAATACGTTAAACCAACATTTATAAATCTTCTTGAATTTAAAAAATTTCTTATGGAAAAGGAAATATTTTAATACAATTTTTAGAACGAAAATAACTGTAAAATAAGAAATAATGTAATACTTACAAACCTTTCAGAATAATCAATGCATTTTTAATGTTAGAAATTGAAGTATGCTATTCTCTCTAAGCATGAAAAAAACATAATAAAAATATATGTAACTCTTATGAAACTCAATCCCTACTCTAATCAACATGCACATGAAAATGTGTTGAAATTCAATACATACTATCAATCAATGGAAAATAGACAAGGTATTAAGGTAAACCAAAACTTGTTAAAACAAAGTCACAAAGACATATATTACTATAAATACCCAAAAAATTTTAAAAACGTAGAGCAATCCACCATGCACCAACCAACATTAGGCAGCTCAACACTATTAAAGGAACCACTGGTTGTTGATGATAAGTGGATTGAATTCATGTGCATGGATAGAAAATATAAACATTAAATATTTTGTCAAAATTGATATGTTAGCATGGGTTTCTATTGCTAACTATCTTTCTCCTGCATTAATTTTATAATATGTCGTACTCTGAGAATACATTTGAATAATGTAACTATTACTTCCAAACATTCAAAATCATTAAGTCACAAAATAAGGTTAATAGTATTTGTATATCTTTTTGATAAAATAAACAAAATACATACTGGATGTAATCTTAATACAATATGTATACAACACCACTTACTACAAAGACTTACTGAATCTTTCCATTGTGTTCTTGTCTCGTCAGTCTCACATTCATGCAAGGAGCTTTTATTAAGTTCAACTTTCTACATTCCTAGTGCAAAAGAGATCTCCTTTTCTAGTACAATTATACATTTACACTTAACTATCTAGATGCAAAGTAGATATAAGGAAGCTTACATGAAAATGCTTGACTGCATTGAAATATATTGAACCATAATTCTATTCACCATTCCACTATGGATCACAAGGACTACTTGTTTGTCACTTTCACCATGATTTATATAAGAAGCCATTTGGGCAAGTTTACATCATAATGATCCACTATGATGACTACATTTAAATAGAATCTTTAATGAAATAGGACAATGACATGCTTTCAACTAGAAGAATCATTCATGTTCCTAAATATTTCATTCCTTACCAATAGATTGTGTTCCGCAAATATACAATCAGAAAAAGATCATGTACGATCAATTCAATGGAACTTCTGTTAAATTGTTTGCAATACTTTGCAATGTACTACATCTAGAAAAATAAAGGAGATACTTGAAATTGATAATCCAACACCAAATAATTCAACAGCATGATTCTGTGGCAAGGGATGAACATGACAAAATAGGAAAATTTATGCCTATATAAACACAATAAGTCACATAATGTTGTTTTAACCAATCATTAAATAAATATGCATATTGTTTAAGTTATAAAAGACTCTTATAACCCACATGTATGCACATGGTATTTCAAAATGAGAGATTGGACTTAAGTCCCATTAAATAAATATGCATATTGTTTAAGTTATAAAAGGATCTTATAATCCACATGTATGCACATGGTAATAAAAAGTCCCACATAATCTTGGAAAGGGAATCACTTTGGGTCCCTGAAATCACATACAATCACAACAACACGTTCTTTAAACTTGAACCATGGGCTTGTCGAATTAAGAAATATCCATAAAATATGTCGTCTATTAATATGATATTGGATTTTGAAAAAAATTAAGTATGACCTGGTATATAGGATGGAAACAATGGACCAAGGACCAACCACAGTCTTGCAAAGCAATTTTCTATACTTTGTCCATATATGTGTTGCATGCTTTATGAGTTTGTGGATGTATATGTACACTCTGTGCATACATGTCTATAAGTATTTAAGTGTGTTTAGGGTGCTCTAGAGTGTGTATTGGTGTAAATGTTTTTTTAGAATATCTATGAGCTCTCCGTGGAAGCACATTAACACTGAAGAGATAATTTCTAGGACCTTGGGATCTTGATTGCTTATTTTTCCTCCTTTTTTGCATATTTTTTTCCTCCTTTTAGTGGAGCACTTTGGACATCACTTGCTACTCTTTTAAAATAAACAAACTTGGAAACCTTTTTTTTAATTGTTGCAAATCATATTCGTAAGCATTGGTTCTTGCAACATTTCATGAAGCAAAATGTGAGCACACTTTACTTATTTTGGAAGCAATTAAATAATGTTTTCAATTGGTAGTTTAATTGGAAACATACTTTTTTTAAAGAAGAAAATATGCAATCAATTTTATAGTTAACCAATTTTATAGGTAGGACTTGTAGGAAATAGTCAACAAAGAAGAAAAACAATCATCTGTAGATGCCACAACCACTATTGCACATTGTGAAAATGATGCTCACAAAAGTAGACTTTAGATTAACTTCATGGGTGTCAAAATTTCAGGCTCGGGGAATAACTTGGTGAAAAAAAATGACTAATAAAAAACTCAACGAAAGTAATAAGAAACGGTTATTATATTTTTTTAATTAAATTAAATGAAAACAACAATTGATTGTTTTCAAGCTCAATAGAAGTTTTTCTTCCACTGTTGCAAAAGTGGCAATTTTTTCAACACTAATAACAATGATAAGAGAGAACTAGTAATTGTTGTGAACCTTGGATGATGCAATGATCCACATTTAGGGAATGGTCACGGCATGTGAAGTATGAGAAAAATTGAAGATGCTATATATGATAGAGGAAGACACATAAGAGTTTTACTCAAAACTTCAATTCCATGCACTATAGTGGAAAATAATCCATGGCATCACATATCACTAAGGTGAAGGTCATAGATCAACTACTGTTGTAGGAGAGAAAATTATAGAAAAAATATTGGGAACAACTGTGTCACAATCAGTATTCCTACAAGCATGAAGAATTTAAAGATTATAATGAACACCACTTATAACTTGATTAACCTTTTCCCTTAAATAATTCCATAATGTTGCTTGAGAAACAAAACCAAAGCGACAGTTGTAGGAAGAAAGGGATGGGGTTTTAAGAGTATGACTTGAGGGATTGTGATCCTTGGGGTTGTTGCATAGTAATTGTGTGGATCTATTTTTATAATTGTGGATTATATATCATGTCCATATACAACATTTATATCCTCAATAATATTTCATTCCTCACTAATAGATTGTGTTCCCCAAATATACAATCAGAAAAAGATCATGTATGATCAATTCAATGGAACTTCTGCTAAATTGTTTGCAATACTTTGCAATGTACTACATCTAGGAAAATAAAGGAGATACTTGAAAGTGATAATCCAACACCAAATAATTCAACAACATGATTCTGTGGCAAGGGATGAACATGACAAAATAGGAAAATTTATGCCTATATAAACACAATAAGTCACATAACGTTGTTTTAACCAATCATTAAATAAATATGCAGATTGTTTAAGTTATAAAAGACTCTTATAACCCACATGTATGGACATGGTATTTCAAAATGAGAGATTGGGCATAGTAAAAAGTCCCACATAATCTTGGAAAAGGAAATCACTTTGGGTCCCTAAAATCACATACAATCACAACAACATGTTCTTTAAACTTGAACCATGGGCCTGACGAATTAAGAAATATCCATAAAATATGTCATATGTTAAAATGATATTGGATTTTTAAAAATTTTAACTATGACCTGGTATATAGGATGGAAACAATGGCCCAAGGACCAACCACAGTCTTGCAAAACAATTTTCTAAATGTGTTGCATGCTTTATGAGTTTGTGGCTATATATGTACACTCTGTGCATACATGCCTATAAGTATTTAGGTCACATCATATCAGATTGGTGTTTAGGATGCTTTAGAGTGTGTATTGGTGTAAATAATTTTTTAGAATATCTATGAGTTCTCCATGAAAGCACATTGAGACTGAAGAGATCCAATTTAAAATATCATTTCTGGGATCTTGGGATCTTTATGACTGTGCATGTTCCTTGTGCTTATTTCTTCCTCCTATTTTGCATATTTTGAGCACTTCCTTTTAGTGGAGCACTTTGGACATCACTTGCTACTCTTTTAAAAGAAACAAACGTGGAAAAAAAAATTTAAGTGTTGCAAACCATGTTCGTAAGCATTAGTTCTTGTAACATTTCAAGAAGCAAAATGTGAGCACACCTTACTTATTTTGGAAGCAATCAAATAATGTTTTCAATTGATAGTTTAATTGGAAACACACTATTTTTGAAAGAAGAAAATATGCAATCAATTTTATAGTTAGGACTTGCAGGAAATAGTCAACAAAGTAGAAAAATAATCATCAGTAGATGCCACAACCACTATTGCACATTGTGAAAATGATGTTCACAAACAAACTCTAGATTAAATTTATGGGAGTCAAAATTTCAGACTCGAGGAATAACTTGGTGAAAAAAAAAGAATAATAAAACACTCAACGAAAGTAATAAGAAATGCAATTATTTTAATTTTTAAATTAAATTAAATGAAAAAAATAATTGATTGTTTTCAAGCTCAATAGAAGTTTTTCTTCCACTATTGCAAAAGTGGCAATTTTTTCAGCACTAATAACAATGATAAGAGAGCACTGGCAATTATTGTGAACTTTGGATGATCTAATTATCCACATTTAGGGAATGGACGCAACATGTGAAGTATGAGAAAAATTGAAGATGCTATATATGATAGAGGAAGACGCATAAGAGGTTTACTCAAAACTTCAATTCCATGCACTATAGTGGAAAATAATCCATGGCATCACATATCACTATGGTCAAGGTCATAGACCAACTACTGTTGTAGCAGAGAAAATTACAGAAAAAATATTGGAAACAACTGTGTCACAATCAGTATTCCTACAAGCATGAAGAATTTAAAGATTATAATGAGCACCACTTATAACCTGATTAACCTTTTCCCTTGAATAATTCCATAATGTTGCTTGAGAAACAAAACCAAAGCGACAGTTGTAGGAAGAAAGGGATGGGGTTTTAAGAGTATGAATTGAGGGGTTGTGATCCTTGGGGTTTTTGCATAGTAATTGTGTGTATCTATTTCTATAATTGTGGACTATATAGCATGTCCATATACAACATTTCTATCATAAGTAGAGGCAATGTGTCACCAAAACAAATCTAGTAATTGTTGGTACTGCTACTAGTATGGAAAGTAGAGATGCAATCGAGGTTCCTCAAACACTTGTGCTCGAGGTGTATCAAAAGGTGATAACCCCATCCCAATGCATAATTATTTGAATATAAACATGATATTTTATGTAATTTTTTCAATGTGATCTCCATCTTTGGTTACTTGATGGGGTAGGAGTCTTGTGAGTCAGTCATCCAAAATTGGATTCGAGAGGTTTGGAAGCAAAAATGATGGCACTACACCATACCCACAGTCTATATGAAGTTTTATTCTTGTTTCAATTGAATAACCCATTCCAAATGCATGATATAATGCTTCGTTTCCTTTAGGGTTTCAAAAATACCTTGGTAGTTTTTCCCAGTGAACTCATGATTTCTCAACTGAAAAAACTGTTGAACTACTTACCTAATCATGGTGGAATTTCCCAATCTCCCATTGTAATTATAGTGGACCTCTGGAGAATATTGAAACCTTGTTACCCTGGGCCTACTTTCATCATTTGTAGATGACCTTGAACTCAATAGATTACATCTCATCATTGGTCGCTGACTGAGTGGTTTCCCTTGTATTCGACGACAAGAAATCTATTCAAACATTGGGATTCATGCCATGTGTTGGATTCCATTACACCCTATTGGTGGTTTCCTCACCTCTATCAGTAGTTTTCATCATTGGATGTTATTCATAGGGTCTCGTTCCCATGCTACTTGCACCCGTTATGCATAGGAGATGCACATGATTACAGGTTCATGTACATCTTACTCGTCTGAGTTCTTCCAAATTATCCATCTTTGTTGTGTACCTCATGTTGGTTTTGTGAGATTCCTCAATTCCTTCCTTCTAGTGGATTCCATTCCATCGAATTTAGATCATTTATTCTAAAATTGGGATCTATATTCGACTGAGCTCCTTGAGACTTGTACTCATTAGTGGCAGGTTCTCTCACCATCGACAGATTTGGGAATACATCAATGTCCCCTGATCGATGGATTCTTTAAGTGTTCAACCTCAACACCTCTATTTGCACTTGTTGAATGCACTCGGTACCTTGAAACCCCTGTTCATCATTGGTGGGATGTCTTACATCTGTTAACGATATAAATCAATGATTGTTGAATCAGACGATGTTTCATCATGTTCAACCTCAACACCTATATTGATGTGATGGGACATGTACCATCGGGGGTTTGTGTAGAATACCTCATAGTATGGTGGAATTCCATATATGCTACTACCTTGATCACGACAGTACCTATGGGATTTCAGTTCTCATACTAGAGTAGCGTACCTTATTATGTACTAGATGTATTCATTTAGTATGGAGACCAAACTCCACTATGTATTCTATGTGGATATGAGCACTTGCGATATTTGTTTATTATGCCTATTCAAGGCCATTGTACTTATATGTATCTGGGACAGTTATATGTACTCCATATCTACAGTCATGTATACTGAGTTATTATTGTAATATGTCATCGAATAGCTAGTTCTTCCACCTAGATCTTCACTACTCCACTCTTGGGACTATTATAACTTATTTTGGCCATCGTGTACCCCTTTAACCTCACACATTAGGGGACATCTGTTATAGAGTGATTTTCCACACCTTATGCGTCATGCCTTGATGGCCTTCCGTTGTCCCTATGAAGACTCATTATACCCCCCTTACTCATTGTAGCCCTGATGCTTCTATTTACCCCTAAACAAGATATTTTTGAATATACATGCGGGTCATCAGTTATGCAACCCACGTATATGCAACTTGCAACTTTACAACCTGCATACATTGGGTTTTATGATAAAAAAAATGAAAAATATGTGGAGTTTTCCTCATCAAGTAACAAATATCTTGATCCTTGGCCTTTCATATGCCTAGAAACGATTTGATGCGACCCTCTATTTCCCATTTGAGGGCTATATATTGAGCCATCGTGAAGCATTAGAGGAGGAGAAACTTTGAGAGTAAGGAGACTAATAACAAAATTGTTCCCCAATGTCATATACTTGGTTCTACATCCCTTTGTCCTTGTTGATAGAACCATTTGTGTTCATCTACCAATATCTCCATTATCTTTGTGAGTTTCCTTGCTATGAAGGATTGAAGTGGTGGAGGCTCAGGTGGAGGGGATCGGTGTCTCGATTCCAACAAGGTGTCATCATTAGTTCTCACATTGTATATATGTTTTTGCATTAATATAAATATCCATTTCTTGTCCAAATTTCATGTGCAATTTTTTATATTTGTATCCATGGGTATAGTTTATTTATACATGTTTAAATGGATAATGCTAGTTCGAATACTAACATTTAATATATGTTATACTTTGATATATATTTACTTTTGAGGGAAAATCGTAGGAACAAGATTTTGATCATGAGCTCAATGGTGGTCTTCTTTGAACTTCTGGTTGAGGTACGATTTCTATCCCTTAGTTGTTAGCTTATTTAATTAATCTAGCATATTTGAGAATTGATGTGATTTCTAGTGTCATCCTATCTATTGTGGTCCACCCCAAACCATAGGAATATTTTCTCTGTAACATTAGCTAATGCATGATGTATTGTTAGAATATTTAGACACTTAGGAGTTAGTTAAGATCAACTTGTGTCATATATCCATTAGGTAAAGTGTGTTTCTTTAGTATGCATTTGTAAATATTATAATCCAACGGTCATGATATGCTCTAGACATAAAGTGATCCGACGGTTCAACTTCTCTTAGATCATACCTACCATTGATCTGTGGCTTAACACCCGATTGGTCCATGATCTCTATTTAAAGAGCATGGAGGGTCCTTGGCTAGTTGATCGATTAAGAGAAGCTCATGTAACTTTCTTTATTTTGCATAATAAATTGCTCCAAGTAGCTATTTGGATGGGGTCGTGGATTGTTTCCCTCTCGAGGGTTTTAACCACGTGACAAACATCGATGTGTTGATCTGTGATCTATTTGTGTGAAGTGGTTGCTCAAGGTGTTCGTTATTTTGGGAGTAACCTATACCTGAACATGGTATCAGAGGGTTTATGAAGAGTCGCTTTCGGTTTTGATCAAGATCTGGAAGCGGTGTTGCCGAAAATTTGAAAGGGTTTCTAGTTTTGGAGTTTCTGTGCATTTGTGTCTTGTGGGAGCTATTCCATTGCATCCAGAGTGTCATTTCCATTGGAAAATAGTTTTTGTTTCATCGAAAACCATTTCTGTTAGATCCATAAACACCCATTTCGACAAATCTGAAGGTATAATGTTACAATGACAGATTTGTTTAATTTTTTTTTAAATCTCTCATATTTTATCAATTTTATTATTATATCTTTATTGTTTTAGTCTCGGACTATTGCCCTCCCTGGATGTGGATGCTCTTTTCTGTGCACCTTGTGCGATCGCAGTGAATAAGAAACAGAAAGAAAAAGTTGTTTTCTTATCTTCTCGACTATGTATGCTCTTTGTCATGCACCTTGTGCGATCACGGAAAATCAGAAACAGTGAGAAAACTTGAAAACGTAGACTTTTCGGGTAAGCTAACCAAGATCTAACCCCATTGTGTGGAGAAAAAAAAAATTTGTTTTTCGTTTTTTTTGTGATTAGCGGGAAAAGAAGGCAAGCATGGAAAATGAGAGAGAAGAGTATAAAAAAAGCCCCCTTCCTCTTTCCATTCTTTTACGTGCCTTTTAAACTTAGCTCACTTGGTCCAAAGTTGCTTTACTCCTTAATAGGTCTTGAGTTCAAATCTTATTAAGCTACTTTTTAGTGCATGCAATTTCTATTTTCAAGTTACTTTATTATAAAAGTGCATCTCACTTAAATAAAATAAAATAAAAAGTGACTCACTTAAGTCTTTTAATTTATTGTCGCACTATTTAAAGTAACATTATTGTAAAAGTGAACATCACTTATTCTACAAAAGTGATTCACTTAAAAGCAAATTTATTGTAAAGTGATTGTCAAAGGTTGATCTTTGGAAGAGGGGGGTTCTTTTTTTAGTTGGTCAATTTAATATTTGCCATGTCACTATTGGGGACATCTTCAACATTTTATTTGATCAAGCATAACTTCATCATCCATAATCAATTTCAGTGCCATTTTTTTTAAAACCGCATATTTTTTCAAGCTATTTGCATCCAGATAGTTAGTTTCTATTCTTTCAATCATTACTTTACAGTATGGTCGCCCCTTGTGATATTATACTTACAAGTTCTAAATATTTCTCATGGAAATATCGTATGGACGATGTTCTGCAAAGTAGGGGACTTTTGAGGATAACCTCAGGGAAAGAAACAAAACCCACTGATGATGATAAGAAAATTAAATGGGAAAATAGATGTGATAGATGTTAATCTCTACTTATTTGCAATTCCACATATCTGAAATTGATGAACCTGATAAAGCTTGGGAAAAGTTGGAATCTGTGTTTGGTAAACACAATGAAATTCGAGGTCATCAACTTGAGAATGAGTTGATTTCCTTGAATCCAAATGATTTTTCATGCATTCAAGACTATTTATCTAAGTATAAAACTCTTAGACTCTTATGTGTAGAATGCAAGATTAAGAAAGAAGACAAACAGTGTATTTATCATATTCTTTCCAAACTTGGAATTGCATATTCTATTTTTGTATCTACATTCTACTCCATGAAAGAATCATTGATT
>LPNX010100716.1:213808-256132 GCA_001517045.1 Pseudotsuga menziesii | reverse complement strand
CTTAGGAGTTAGTTAAGATCAACTTGTGTAATATATCCGTTAGGTAAAGTGTGTTTCTTTAGTATGCATTAGTATGCATTTGTAAATATTCTAATCCGACAGTCACGATATGCTCTAGACATAAAGTAATCTGATGGTTCAACTTCTCTTAGATCATACCTACCATTGATCTATGGATTAACACCCAATTGGTCCATGATCTCTATTTAAAGAGCATGGAGGGTCCTTGGCTAATTAATCGATTATGAGAAGCTCATGTAACTTTCTTTATTTTGCATAATAAATTGATCCAAGTAGCTATTTGTCTAGGGCTGTGGACTATTTCCCTCTTGAGGGTTTTAACCACGTGACAAACATCAATGTGTTTATCTGTGATCTATTTGTGTGAAGTGGTTGCTCAAGGTGTTCGGTCTTTTGGGAGTAACCTGTACCTGAACATGTATGTCATTGATTGATGTTAGTGTATGATTGATATATGATCAGTGAATGATTCATATATGAATGAAGTATTATGAATTGATGTATTATGAACCGACGTATGTATGGTTGATGTATATTGGTTATACTAATTGCTATTAGTTAATATATGATGTCTTTTTTATTGTTCTCTAAAGAATACTTATTCTTGTTGTTGAGATGAAAGGTAGTAGGTTTAACTACTAATTGTTATGGCATTTTGATATTCTCAGTTAAATTTGAATTGTTTCTTTGCATGTTACATTAAAGTGTATAAAGTGTATAAATTGTGGATGTGACCCTTACGATCTGATTGAAAGGTATATTATTAGTATCCTAGCAATATTTCATGAATAAAGTGAAAAGGTGTGTTGACACTAGATTTTTATGCTCTGATGTTTCAAAATCAAGTTCTAAATGGATTTAAAGATTAATGTTAAGGTGTATATAATAAGGTTGAGGGAAGCAATTTTTTCTAATAAGCAAAGGCCATATGACCTTGTGTCATGGCTAAGAGCAAAGGCAAAAAAGGGCACTCAGGGAATAAGGGATGCATAAGATGCACGTGTAAGTATGAGGCCCATATATTAAATTAGGAGCGCAGAAAAAATAAATGGATGATGGAGATTAGATCGAGTAGAGATCAACGGCGAGAAGTTGATCCAAAGCATGAAGTTGCATGGAGGTTAGGAAGATGAAGTGGTAGTGGATTGAAAACTTGTTTACACGTGGAGCATCCCAGTGAAGTTCATTGGGAAAAGTTGTGAGGAATAAAACGCCTACCAAGATTCTTGAAACCATGTTTATATGTTGTATAAAGGTCTGTTGGTAAGTCAAAAGGGTTATTTTGTCTCGACATTGTATAAAAAAGGTAGGACGCCGACAACACACTAGTCTTTATCTCTGGTCGCGGTTCGAAGGTCAAACATTGGTCATTCTCTACTCATCAGGTAGTCCTGAAACCTTAAATCTTACTAGGTTTGTCATTATGGAGAAGGGTCAATGTTTAGTATTGCTCTGTAAAGTTCTGTATGGGAAAGAAGAGGTTATAGTCGACAGGGAAGGGAATGTTTTGGACCCAGTTTTATCTCTATGTAGTGTTTCTCATTCCAGGGAACAATTATGGGAGCTTAAAACATAAGGTATTGGTGTTTTAAATGTTTTTGGTTCTTTCTTATATCATGTTTCCATTGAACAGGCCTTACATTTCGTAGAATTTGTAGAATGGTGTGTTGATAATTACTCTTCGACTAAGAGGGTAATTATGAACAATAATACTACCATAATTCTATGTCAGATTAATACATGAGTTGTATGTGAAGTCTTGATTCTAACCGAGAATTTTCCTAAAAAGCCTGAAATTTTTAGTGAGGAAGCTCTGGTTCAATTTTATAGAGAAAGGGTATTTTTTAAGGATTATAATATTATACTTAAGTATAGTATTCTAGGCGATTGTCTTGGATTGAAAAAAACATGTTTATAGATAGGTAGGAGAATATTGAATATGAAACATAAAAGTAACACTGAAATGTGTAAAATTTGGCGAATATTATGGTAAAAAACATATTTTATGTAGATATAGGCGATATTAGAGACTAAAAATGACCAAATAGAAAATTTATTTTTTGAAAAAAAACCCAAAAAATAACCAATTGGCAAAATTTCGCCCCTAAAAATTACCCATTGTAAACCCGAAGAAAGAAATACCTTTTTATCAGGAATTTTGAAAACCAATCAGTTATTGGAGAACCTTTCCTTACCCTTAAGTGTCATTGTTTTCCAGGAAGAAATTCAATTAGTTTTGTCTCTATTGAGTCAAATTTTCGGTCATGATGATGATAGCTGTGTAATTGAAGTTATGTTGGTTTTTTTATTGAAAGTAAGTTCTCCTGAGCCAGAGTCAAACCAAATTTGTTGTCTTGGTCTGGATGAGTTCCTATCCAATGCAATTCACTCTCAGTTTATGGATTTTCCTAAGCCGGTGTATTTTAGGTACTAGTCATACTTGCTTAACATGTTTCTATGCTCCAATGTATCCAAGTTACATTTCATTGGTACTCTTTTCTATAATATCCTTCCCAAGCAAATAAATATGTTTGATTTCATCAATAAAAATCACGGAGGAAGTATATAGGATTATCTTCGATGTTGAATTGCCCAGAGTTCTGGAAGAGATGAAGAACACTTTGCAGCATTCAACAAAAAATCATACAAGAGATTGGTTTTGTATAAAGAGTTTACTATTTTTAGTGTGTATGGCTTCATTGGAGAACCCTACAAGTTAACTTATTTCTTGACATCGAGGATTTTTTCCCTTGATTTCATTAGACAAAGATTATTTTTAGAGGAAGAGCATTTTGGAGACTTTAAAATATCTTTAAATGTAAAATTTCCTCTTAAGATTGGTCCTTTTATCTTCAATAGTAAAGTTTCTTTATATGTAGTTGAGAAATTATTGGAGGTTATGGATTTCTAGAAAATGGAGAGATTAAATTATGATCCACATGAAATTATCTCTAAGATAAGGAAACAAAAAAGGAATAAAGCCTTTGAGCACCAAATGATAGAAGGCATGGATAAATTTTCAATTTTGTTAAGTTTCAAGAAAGATCATGAAGAAATAAAGGAAGAGATGTTGGAGATTGATGTGGAGAAAAGAGATTATTTGGATTTAATAGTTCAGACACCTTCCAATTATGTTTCAGTTAATAAGAGGACCGGTTTAGAAATGGATATTATGGAAGTTGATGAAGATATTTCAAACAAAAGGATGGAAATACAATATGAAAAAGGAGATAATTATGCAATATGACCAAAATCAGGATGTTTTAGAGAAGAATGTTCATTTACAACAAAAAATTGTACAAATGCAACCATATTCTTTCACAAGTAAGGAAACCACAGAATCAGACTCCAGATATAAATCAAAGTTTGACTTTGTTTCAAGCTATGTAGAGAAAAATAAACAATCTTTGAATGAAACAAAGAATCCATTTCCTCAGGTGAGAAAATTAACAGATGAACAACTCTCGTTGATTTCCACCAAGGATTTAGTGAGGAAAACCTTGAAGTTTGTAGTGGTAAGTGACGAAAGTGTATCAGAGATGGAGGTTATATTGGAAAAGATCAGTGTCCCGGTCCCCGATAAAATTCAACTTCATCGAAAAAATGGAGATGTATTGTACTCTAATATGTTGCAATCTACCTTGAAGATTACGAAATTACAGTTAGTAATTAAAAATATGGAAAACCAACTTAGACAAGAAAAAGTGGAGAATAAGGAAAATTCAGTTCAAATTGAGAAGTTACAAATAGATCTAATAGTTTCAGGAACTTAACCTAATAATATTTAGATGACTAAGAATCTTCTGGAAGAGAGATAAAACACCTTTCAAAAACTCAAGAATAAGCTCAAAGTACCAAGATCACAACATCTTTAGTATTTTGAGTAGACAATATTACAATAAGAAAAAGAGAAAATTCATCAAGAAATGATGGATTATAAAGGAAAGATGTTTAAATTACAAGAAGAAAAGCAAGCTTGGGAGGTTCAAAGGTCAGGAATCAAGATTAATATCACAGCTTTCAGTATTGAACACAGATCATAGGGAAGAAGAGGAAGTATTAGATGAATTAATGAATCACCTGTTGATTCATAATGAAGAATAGATGAATGAATATCCTGCTAAGGAGATTCCATTCGACATGCCGTAGATCAACTCGAGAGAAGGGGAAATCAAAGAATTAAAAGAAGAAAATTATAGGCTCAAACAAGAAGTGGCTCAAAGTATTGATGAAAAGAATGAAATTTTAAATGAAAGACAACAACTACAAAAGAAGGTTAGTGAATTAAAACAATAGGTAACATGAAAGGTACCATTACAAGGAGCTAAAAATCTCATATGGGATGCATTGTCTATGGAAATTACAAACTTCAGATCTTATTTGAATTATATTAATGATAAAAGTTTGATAGTGGATATGTCCTTTCAAATATGTGAGGTGGTTAACAAAAATCTGCATAAGAAGCCATTGGATACAACACATAATGCCATTGGTTTCTTGAACACTTTGACTTATGAAGATATGCATGAAATGAGGATCAGATATCGACTTGCCATTATTTTATGGGTTGGAATGTTTATTGCTAGGAATATTCACGTAAAAAATGTGCAAGAAAAAGCTAATCAGATTCTCCTTCAAATTAAATATTTCAAAAACTCTTTGATGGTGGTCTCTTGTCTTTCTGGAATATTGATGGAAAGTTATTGTCCCAAGAACAATATCATAATCTGTTGGTACACAATCATAGGGATCATTCAAAATTTGAGGACTTGACTAAAGGTTTGACTGGGAAATCTATCATTGAGAAATTAACAGATGATTTTGAAATATTTGATTAGTTTTTAATCACTGAAATAAATTTTCCACCTATATATTATACCTTGTATGTCAAATTCGAAGCTTTGATAAAGGAGATGGAGGACTACAATATCTCGAACCAAGAACAATGGAAAGTTGTGGAAAAATTAGGGAAAACTAAACATAGATTGCATTAATGATGGATAGGTGTCGCAGTTAGACGAAGAAGTTAATGAATCTTGTGTGGAATCCATGTGGAATCTTGAATATATTATTCGAATTGAACATTTAGTTACTCTCCCTAGAAATTAGGAGTTTATTTACAAGAAATTTAGGATAACAGATAATTTTTTAATTTGATGCTCAATGAGGTATGTTTTGTATATATTCTGAATTTTATGATGTATTGGGGGTTTGATCCCAAAAAACAAAAGAGACAGTTGTGAATGATATTTTTGAGCCTTTAATATAATTTTGGAGAGAACAGAGAGAAATAAATTTTCTCTGAAACATAAACTCTTATGGCAATAATTCAATTTCCATGATCTTCTTTATGTGTATGTGTTATATTTATCTTAGTTCTTCATTATATGTTTTCTTCCTAGTATTCAATTGAAAACAAATGGTTTGTAATTAATCTATGGTGTTGATCCAAATGCATGCAACTAAATACTCGTACTTTTTTTGTCTGTTATTACATTGAATTTCCTCCAAAGTTTGATGCTTTGATGTAATGGGTTGTTTTTGTTAAATTCTACTACCATCTTACAACGAAATTTATGACTAAAAATTGTTGTCTTCCTTGATTCTAAATTGCAAATTGTTCATTCCCTTTTCTTGCAAAACTAAATATTTCTACTTATTTGACTCCATTTCCCAATGGTTTATTTATCTTGATCTTACCAATTACAACTTGAAACCTGTTATGATTTATGTTTGAAAATTCTAGCCATTGTGTTGAAAAGAAAAGTTACTGCTATAGTGACCTTGATTGGTAATTTTGTTGAGGGATCCCTCTTTGATTGAAAGAGATAGTTTTTGGTCTAAATATTGGTTTGAGGTTACCTCTAGAATTTTCCTTACACAATCGAAGGAATTTCTGAGTAGTAACATTTTGGCGCTATTGTTGGGGACAAAAATAATATTTTTCTTGGGAAAGGAACGATAAAGATCCAAATCTGATTTCTGCGAGTAAACATAAGTTAGATGATATAGTGGGCTGATTTTTTGCTCTGGCAACTTCAATCTGTTCAACATTTATTCAAAATAGGTGTTTCCATTGGAGGAAACCTGGATTCAAGAAGAATATATACAATAAGGAATCTATATCCTAATCCACCAGAGACTTTTCAAGATCCAGAAAGAATCCTCAGAAAAGGAAAAGTCCAGTTACAGGTAGGTACATCTCATATTTAGATATCTTTTTCTTTACCAAAAGGGGAAATTACTAGCCTTTAAAATAAGTTTCCTGAGTTAAGGTTCGAACGTTTATTTCTGAGAACAAAATATGAAAGAAATCTTGATAGGTAAAATTTTAATGAACGAAAATTTCAATCCTATTTATTAGATTCTCTGTGGGAAAACCTGCAAGTTTATGGAGAAACACATCCTTTATATTCTTGTGATAAAACAAAAAATAAAGGGAAAAATCCTGAAAATTTTCAAGCCAACAGTCCCACTCAAATAGTTACAGTAGTTCCTCAAGTCCAAAGTCTTCTTAAAGAACCCTCTAGATCCATGGATGCTAAGTTCGCACCACTTTCCTTACCTTCTCAATTGCATGACCTCCCTCATAATTATGCTCAGAGAATTGTTATTTTTTATGGGGAAGGGAGTGTTACTGCACAACAACACTTAGATAAGTTTGGGGATTTTATATACTTGGAGGAGGTTGATGATGATGATGTCAAAATGAGGATACTAGAACACAGTCTTTATTGAGAGGTAAAAAAATGGTTTAAAGGGATCGGGGCAGGAAGTATACATAAGTTTGAAGAATTTGAAACAACTTTTTTTGAAAAATGGGAAGATGAGAAGAACCCTTTACAAATATTGACTCAGTATAAAACTATTAAAAATAACAATGGAGAATCCATTCCGTAGTTTTATTCTAGATTATGAAGCTCTACAATTCAATCCCTGTTGATATAAAGCCCCTTGTTGGAGCTGTAAAACTTCATTTTGTTGATTCTTTTGACAGTGATTTTACATTGTTGTTGAGAGAAAGGAAATATGAAAATATTGAAAGTATGATCAATGATGCAATCAAAGTTGAAGTGAATCTTATGGAATCAAGTAAAATGAAGCATAGGGTAGAAATGGATAAAACGAAAATTAGAGGATAAGGGCAGTCTTCTGGTTCTCAATCTATCGATTATAAGTTTGATATGATGATGAGAACAATGGAGAAATTAGTAGACATACTATCTTTGGAAAATAGACCTGTTGTTAGAGAGCCACTAGAGCCACAAGTCAGAAATCCAAATTATAGAAGACCTCCTTTTCCTCAAATAAGGAAAATTAGGGATCAAACAAAACATATGTGGCTAATGAATAAACTGAGTCACCTGAAGACCAGATACATAATTTGGAACAATATCAGCCTCATTTCCATTTGAAAGAGGAAGAATACAATTGGCTTGTCCAACAGTCACATCCAAATATCTCATTTGAAGAATCAAGGTCGGAACAATATAAAAAAGGTTATCAAAATTCAGTGATCAATTTCCAGAAAAGGTATAACCTTAGGAGTAAGGGTAATGAAGCGTCAACAAATAAGTATCCTAGTGATAAACCTTCAACTAGTCAAAGAAACCAAGAGGTTGTTAAAATAGATCATCCTAAGAGAGAAAATAATATTAGATAACCTGAAGTATCTCAGTCATCTTTCAGTTTAAAAAACAAAATATCAAAGATCAAGATTTCAGTCCCTTTCAATGAAATTTTGAGAAATGCAAAATATAAAACATAGATTTCTAGAATCATAAAGGGAGAAGATAAACCAACAACTAGATACTCTAGAACTTCATGACGATGCTTCAACTATTTTTTTGGCTCGAAGATTCATGATACTGAAGAGGATGTACCACCTTTCTATGTTAGTCTTAATATTCATGACATGATCGTTCATAATGCTATGTTGGATTCTGGGGCCTCCTGCAATCTTATGTCTAAAGTTGTTGTTGAAAGTCTGGGTTTAGACATCACGAGGCCATATAAATATATTTTCTGTTTTGATTATAGAAAGGTGAGATGTTTGGGGTTAATTAAGGATCTAGTGGTGTCCTTGACTCAAATTCCATCCAAGAGTATTGTTATGGATGTGGTAGTGGCTAATATTCCAGCTAAGTTTGGCATGTTGTTATCTAGGTCACGGGACTCAAAATTAAAAGGAGCATTGCAAATGGACATGTCTTATGTAACTATTCCAGTTTTCGGTGATCAAAGATGATTGTATAGAGAGAAATAATTAGCATATGTGGTTAGTGATCAAAATAAGTCACAAAATTATCTTGTTTGTGCCATGGATATAAACATTGGTTCCTCTATTCTTTATTATAATGTTGGTCCAAAAGAAACAAACATACATAATCTTTCAGTAGATAAAGAAGAAGACCCTCAAACTTTCAGACAAAGTAGTTATCAAATGACAAAAAAATAACAATACCTCAAGAAAGAGCTAGATGTTAGGGGACTATGGAATATGGACTTTTATGGAGCTACTAACAAAGGCGATGCAAGAGATGGTGTGTGGATAAGGTCTCCTAGTAATGATTCAAAGCTTTACTCTTTCAAATTAGCCTTTTAATGCATAAATAATGAGGCTGAATATGAAGCTTTGATTTTGGGCCTAAATATTTTTAAGGATTTGGGAGAAAGGAGAATAGCTGTGTACAGAGATTCATAGTTGATAATCAAGCAAGGGAATGGTACCTATAATACTAAACAAGCACACATATAATTTAATCCATGTTAAAAAAAACTTGTTCCTCATGTGTGTTTGTTTTTGTGCATTATACATGTGGTATCAGAGAAAGGTTATCCTAACATATATGCAATGTTGATTGAATAATTACATGGAATATAGTAGATGAAGAAGTACCTAGTACATGGAATATAGTGGATGAATAAGTACTTAGTTAAGTAGTGCTTGATCTAGTTTCATGTAGTACAGACGGATGTAGTGATGCAGGGGCATCAATGCCCAATAAAAATAGTCGAGGATAGACAAAAGAAGCCCCTAGAGGAAAGTCAATGATCTCCAATAGAATTGGCACAACGAGTTGATGGGTGAATGGTCATCTAGGGAGAGGTACGACAAGGAGAGGTGATTCACGAGGATTTTGACCAGTGACTGCCGATGAGAAATGACAATATATTGCAAACAATTGATGGGACATACCAATTAGGAAAAGAGAAAAAGGAATTGGAGAAGAAAATTGACGCCGACAAGTTACCAACCAACCAAACATTCAAGATCATTAGGAGCAGAGCCTCTAGAGTAGTTGGGGTATTTGCAAAGAATTTATGGCAATTTCTAGGGAAGATCTAGGTGGTGAAGGCTACTGAGGAGAACCAGAGTATGTATTTAATGCGTCCATGGTGGTTCCTAGGGGTAAGAGAACTTCTAGAAGATGGAGCTGAGACTATGTATGAAGACGCAGCTATAAATATCAATTAGTGTTTAGCAAAAAGGGAATTTTTCAAAACTTATGGATGAGAGAGAGAGGAAGAGGGAGAGCCAGAGTGAGCAAAAACCAAAGGTTGTGTGTCGCACCTACATGTGTTGCAGAGAGTGAATGTATGAGCATAAAATACGTAGCATTCCCTCGTGTATATTTATGTTGTGATAGTCAATGTCCATTCCGACTAACTCAATTTAATAACTTTGTAATTTCTCTTATAGAGATATTCCTTTATTTAATTGAAAGTCATACTTCTTAACAATATGTTCTTGTGTGTGATCGTTGAATTATTTGATATGCAACTGACCACCCAGGTCACGTCTCCATAAATTGGTATTAAAGTAGGAGAGTTATCCTGCAAGAAGGTGAAAAGAGGTCCGGGTGTGATTGGACATGAAGACAACTCTAGTTGTGGTTGGGTAGAGTTGTGGAAGCAGTGATCCAATCGTTTAAGTGGAGATATGGCTCAACGAGACATTAATGTTTGTGGTAGAAGGAAATGCGAGAGCACACATGTCACTATTAATTTTCATACATTTGAAGAGTGTGTGCAGATGATGAGGATTCTAAAGAGACTGGGATAGAGAGATGGAGAACTACTTTGACATGGAGTAAATAGAAGACCCTAAAAGGGTAAAGGTTACATATTTAAAGTTGAAATTTCATGCCTTGTTATGGTGGAATAATGTACGGTTTGATCGAGTGAAGAAATGCAAGGAGAATGTAAAGACTTGGGACGTAATGGTCACCAAGTTGAACGACAAGTTCCTTCCCACTAACTACATGATATATCTGTTCAAGAAGTCTAAAAACCTGAGGTAGAAGGATTCGACTGTAAAGGAATTCATGGAAGAATTCTATATGATGTTGATCATATCTAGAAATATCAATGAAGGAGAGGAAGCAGTATCCATATATGTCAATGGGATAAAATACCCCATATAGGACGAGTTGATCCTGTCGAAGTTCAAAATAGTTAGAGAATCCTATCACCTAGCACTGAAGACAGAAGAGAAATAATCAACAAATACTTCGATGAGCAGAGGAAACTCGACTGCTCGAAGTTGGAAGTATTTTGTGATGCAAGGACAGACCAGTGGGGTGAGGAAGGAATAATTTTGCGATGATCAATGAGAATAAGGTATGACCAGAGGTGAGACACCGAAATATTGACAAGAAGGTGAAAACCCCAAAGTTCTATGTGGTAGCGGCCATAGAGAATCTTCTTGAGGTGGATGAGTAGACTAGTCGAGGATCGTCTACTACAAGTGTCGAGAACTGGGACACAAGGCATATGAGTACCCAAAAAAATTGCATGCCTCAAGTTTATGGGAAATCAAAGATCGAGGAAACAATAAAACTAGTTCGACTACAAAGGAAAAATCAGGAGAAGTAGCATGGGAGAGAGGTCGAAACCTGATGAACCAGTGAACACTATTGTAGTTGATCCAATAGGAAGGTGAGACAATGTATAGGTAAGTTATTTTCCTAACAAAGGTAAATCCTTGGGACAAATGTTGTATGACCATCATCGATGGAGGCAACACAAAGAATCTAGTCTCGATAGAGATGATTGATAAGTTGGGGTTGAAGTGCCAACCACACCCAAGCATGTATAAGGTGTCATGGTTATAAAAGGGTCATCATGTTAAGGTGATACAATAGTTCCAGACCAATTTCAAGATCAGAGGGTTTCAGAACTAAGTGTTATGTGATGTGATTCCGATGTATTCAAGTTACCTATTGTTGGGTCGACCATGGAAGTACGACCAAAAAATTATATATGATGGTCAATGGAACATAGTTACAATAGATAAGGACAACAAGATATTTTGAATGATACCTTTGGTTGAAGAGCCGAACAACCCAAGAAAGGAAAGTGGATATTGGGAGAAGCAAGTGCTAATGAGTTCAGCGAAAAATATCCTGAAGGAGGAATAGAAGAAACAACGTTCCCTCGCATTCATTCTGAAAGGACCAAGTATTGACTAGCCGACTAAAAAGATTCTGATGGATGTTGAGGAAGTGTTGTCACGGTCAAGGGCATAAATATCGACAAGTTTTCAACTGTATTGTCACTAATAAGGAGTATATCACATCATATCAACTTTATTCCAAGGTCGAGTCTAACAAACAAGGCACCGCAGAGGATTACGTCGATAGAGAATGTTGTGTTGAACCTATAAGTACAAAAGTTGTTGGACGGAGGGTTTATCAAAGAAAGAGTGAGCCCATATGTTGTACCAACCATACTAGCACCTAAGAAAGGAGGAGAATGGAGAATGTGTATGGAATCAAGGGCTACCAACCAAATCGTGATAAAGTATAGGTTTATGTTGCCAAGGATGGACGACTTGATCGAATGTTTTAGTGGAGAAACATATTTCACCAAGGTAAACTTGAAGAGTGGATAACACCAGATCCAGATAAGAGAAGATGATGAATGGAAGACAACCTTTAAGATGAAGAAAGGATTGTATGAGTGATTAGTTATGCCATTTGCGCTGACTAATGCACTAAGCACATTCACGAGGCTGATAAATGAGGTATTGAAACCATTTTTAGGTAAATTTGTCATTATATACCTCAAAAATATACTGATTTTTAGTCGAACAAGAGAATATCACTTGTCATATATTTGACAAATCCTACAAAGGCTAAGTCAGGATAAGTTGCTAGTAAACTTGTAGAAATTTTCCTTCATGCATAAGGAATTGGTGTATCTAGCATTTGTGATTTCCATAGAAGGACTGAAGATGGAACCAGAAAATGTTAAAGTTATTTTGGAGTGTCCTGAGCCGACAAATGCCACATAAATAAGGATTTTCCATGAACTTTCTATCTTTTATCACAAGTTCATTAGATATTTCAGTTGAGTATGTGCACAATTGATAGGATACATGAAAAGGGGTGAGTTCAAGTGGTTGGAATATGCCCAAATATATTTTGAGAAGTTGAAGCATAAAGTTACAAAGAGCCTAGGTTTAGCTCTTCCAGACTTTGAAAACGTGTTTCAATTCTATTGCAATGCTAGTGGAATTACAATTAGAGTTGTGTATACCCAGAAGGGCCGACCAATTGCATTCTTCAATGAAAATCTGGATGAATCCAAGAAAAAGTATTTGGTCTATGACTAGGAATTCTATGCAATCATATAATCCTTGAAGAAATGTAGACACTGCTTGTTGTTGAAGGAATTTGTGTTGTACACTAGCCATCAACCTCTGAGGTACTTGAATACTCAGATGAATTTGAATCAAAGGAATATGAAGTGAGTTGAGTTCTTGAAAAGTTATACCTTTCTATTGAGGCATAAGTCAATAAAGACCAACAGGGTAGCTGGCGTGTTAAGTCAAAGAGTCTCTTCGTTAGGAATGACTATTGTAAAGTCGACTAGATTAGAGTCAATAAAGGCCAACTATGAACTCGACGAGGATTTTTTTNNNCTGATAAGGAAACTACATAGTGGAGGATTAGGAGGTCCCTTTGACATCGACAAGGCCAAAACATTATTCGCAGAGAAGTATTACTGGTCACGAATGTCTATAGATGTAAGGAAATGGATTCAATGATGTCAGATATTCTAGTTTTATAAAGGAGGAAGTTGAAACACGAAACTGTACACACCTTTACCCATACCAACTGCACTATGGGAAGATATCAACATGGATTTTGTGTTGGGATTTCTAAGAACACAGCAAGGGAACAAATCTATATTGGTGGTAGCCAATAGGTTTTCTAATATGGCACACTTTATTCCATGTAAGGAGACAAGTGATGCCATGGGTATTGTTGTATTATTCTTCAAATAAATTGTGAGATTGCATGGATTGTCGAAGACCATTACTTCAAATAAAGATACCAAGTTTATGGGGTATTTTTGGAGGAATCCATGGAAGAAACTTGAAATGAATTTGCAATTTAGTTCTTCCTACCATCCGTAGATTGATGGACAGGCTGAAGTCATGAACAATATCTTAGGAAACTTTCTAAGGTGTTTGACTCCCGACCGACTGAATCAATGGGAGAACATGTTGGCGTAGGAATAATTTGTGTACAACAATTTAGTGAACCGGTCGACAAGGATGAGTCCATTCCAGATTGTACAAGGAATAATTCCACATGGGTTGACCGACCTTATGGAAGTACCAACTGAAATCATGAAGAGTGTAGATGAAGGATCATTTTCCAACCATATGAAGGATATACATGACCGAGTGAGAAGATTGGCTGAGAAGAGTAATATGGCTTAGATGAGAGCCGAAAGAAAAGGAAACTTCATTCATTTGCAGAAGGAGACTTAGTATATGCACACATGAGGAAAGAGAGGTTCCCACAAGAAACATATGATAATTTAAAACTAAAAAAGTTGGTTTGTGTAGAATCCTCAAAAAAAATTCAGACAATGCATATGTGCTAGAGTTTCCAAAATATATGGGAATATTGTCAACATTCAACATTTCCAACCTATCCAAATTAGAAGAAGGATTAATGAGTGATGGAAAAGAGATTTCCAACTTATTGAGACAGATTCCAATTGATTCAAGGGATGAATTTGTAGAGGTGCTCGATGAGCAAGAAGTTGGGAAGATTGGAAGACAGGAAAGGAAAAAACACTTGCTTCGATGGGTGCACAAGGATCTAGAGGAGGCAATGTGAATTACAGAAGAAGAGCTCAACAGACTATAAAGTCATGAGAAAAATTATTGTCAACCCCGGGAGGTTGATGCAGGGGAATCCAAGCCTAGTACAAATAGTCGAGGATAGATAACAGAAGTGTTCGGAGGATAGTCGATGACCTCCAACAGAATGGGAACAAAGATTCAATGAGAGAATGGTCAGTTAGGGAAAGGGTTGACGAAAAGAGGTTAGTCACAAGGATTTCGACCAATGATATTCAATGATGATGTCAAGATATCACAAATGGTTGATGGGAAATACGAACCAGGAAAAGACAAAAAGGAGTCAGAGAAGAATACCAACTTCGATGAGTTACCAACTGACTGAACGTCCAAGATCCCAAGGAGTAGAGCCACTAGAGTAGTTGAGGTATTTGTAGAGCAATTATGGCGGTTTCTAGGGAAAATACAGGTGGTGAATCCTGTTGAGGAGAACCAAAGGATGTATTTAATGCATCCATGGAGGTTCCTAGGGGTTAGAGAACTTCTATAATGTGAATTCGAAGAATGTGTATGAATATGCATCTATACATATCAGTTAGTGTTCAACAAAAAGGGACTTTTTGCCACCTTTTTGCAAACTTTTGTATGTGAGAGAGAGGAAGAGGGAGATCCAAAATGAGAAGAAACCAAATTTTGTGTGTCAAGCATGCATGTGTTGCAGAGAATGAATGCATTCATAGAATATAGGACATAGTATTCCCTCATGCATATTTTTGTTGTGATAGTCAATGACCATTCCGACTAACTTAGTTTAAATACTTTGTAATTTCTCTTGTACAAAGTTTTCTTTATTTAATTGAAAGGCATACTTCTTGGAAATTTGTCCTTGTGTGTGATCGTTGTGTTCTTTGATCTGCAATAGACCACCCAGGTCATGTCTACATCATGTAGTGAAGAAGCAATGGATGTTTCTTGCATCACATACTCTTATAACCTTATTTTGTATGGATCTAGAATTAATCACAATGTAAATGGTACACATTTGTAAGACCTATTTCTAAGGAATATGTACCCCTGTCTTGGTGGGTCACCTATGTAAATTCTAATGTAGACATAGGAAGACTAAATAGGAGGGCATGTTGTTATTCCCCATACTTGGTTTAAAAAATTGAGGGGGATTGGTTCTTACCTCAAGCTAATTTTAAATGAGGGGGGGTGGGTTAGGTTAATATTAAGGGGGTAGGATTGGGGGTTAGGTTAATATTGACTTGTTAAAAAGTGATTTAAGATATTGACCTTGATTCTATCAATAATGGGTTTACCATGGGTGGTTTACGGACCCATGGTATTTTACCATGGTTTTAGTATGTGATGAAGCCTATATAAAATATTGAGTAACTCCATTGTAAAATGTAAAAAGTGGCTTATGTTGGACTAAGTTTCCAATAATAATAGATATATAATTCGTGGTGGTTTTTATTATGTAAGGTTTCCAAGGTAAAAAATGTGTTCCTCTTATGTGATTGTTTTTTTACATTATTTTATTTTCTAACAATTATAGCTATCATAAACATAGTAGAATGGTGGGAAACGATGCACTTTTCACTTTCCATGGGTTATTCCATAGTAGGCACAAGAGAGTGGAACATATAGTAATAGAGCAAAGAGCTGGAATGATATTATAGAGGATTGTATAAGTCCATAGTGTCTAACAATTGTACGAATGTAAAATTTGTAATCTATATGGTACTCCATACTATAATAAGTTAGAAGGAATAATCCTTTATTCAATGTTGGCTTCCCCATAGTGGATTTTAGGGTTTACATGTATTCTATTTTGTAGTTTTTTTTTATTGTAGTCTATTTTATATGTTGCAATAATTAAAATTTTGAATAGTGTGTTTAAAAAAACAATGAACATTAACAATACAAAAAGATAATCACATAGTTGAGTATAAGGTCATTATACTCAATTCAAGTTTATAAGTTTTTTTTTGGTAGGTAATCAAGATTTGAAATATCCAAGGAAATTTACAAATCAATGTAATGATCAAATCACCACTTTTGCGAGGTTGATTTTATTCTAGTGAGGTCCCATTATGCAAAGGTTAATTTTAAATGCACAATTACAACAAATATTTTAAGAGAATAAATTGAAAGGAAGCTCATCACTTTGGACTCCAATCTTGGGTTTATACCAAGTATTTTGCATGTGATTCAATGTTATTAACACTGTTTTATCAAAACATACATAATAAGAAATAGTGGTCATTGGTATTAAAATCATGAATACATAACGTGTTCAATGTTATAAATGTCATGATATATATTTTTTTGAAAATAATATGTAAAAAGTAGCAATTTAAATGGTGTGCATTTTGTTATGTAGATGACAAAATTAATGCTAGTGTTATTCATGGTTTCACAAGATGAATTATGGAACAAACGAGTGTTGGAGACTGGTGAAATTGTTTAGAATGCTTGACGTTTTAAGTCACATGTTGGGCTCATAATTAGGAGCTAAGAGTTGATTAGAGAATGAGAAAACGACAATACATTTATAATCAAGGCCCTTTGATGCTATAAATAATGAGAGTAAGGTTGACCTGGGTAAATAAGTTTTCTTTGTCTTCTTTCTGATAATATTAATGACTGGCTACCAGTTATCATTTAATTCAACACAATTATCTTGATTTAGGATATTTTTTCGTGTTTTTGATCTACAAAGTTTCTATACTTTTTTATCTTGTGTGATTTTTTCAGCCACGTTGATTCTAGAGTTTTCAATGCAAATTTGGTGTCTAGTTTCTTATGAGTGTTCAAAAAATGCATACTTCTTTATGCGGTTCTTCCTTATGTTAGTGCAATTTTATTTAATTTTGACATTGATAGCTCCACATGTTTCACCTATATGTAATAGGAAGAGATATCAGTGTCATATTTAAAGAACATTGCTCTAACATCAAGCAAAACCTCATAAATAAGTCATCCCTTGTTGAACACTTATCATAATATGGAAACCAAATCTACATTAAAAACTCTAGAATCATCGCACATGAAGAACATCACATAAGAAGAAAAAATAGAGAATCTTTGGAAATTAAAAAACCATAAAAAAATCCTAAATAGAGATGATGGTGTCGCAATAAGGGATAACTGCCAACTAGTCATTAATATTTTAAAAAAGAAGACAAGGTTGGATTATTTACATGGGCCGACCTAACTCTCACTATTTCTAGCATTGATTATAAATGTATTGTTGTTTTCTCACTCTCTAATATGCACTTAGCTCTTTATGATGATCCCAACCTATGGCTCAAAATATTAAGCATTCTAAACAATTTCAGAGAAACTCCAACCCTCGTCTGTTCTAAAATTAATGTTTCCTAAATGACACCATCTTAATGACATTTTTAGGAAACATTATCAAGCAATTTCAATTTTATAAAAAGTCTTATTCCAATGTTTAAAGTTTATTTTCAACATAAAAAAGGACCCTAAATGCAACTTAGTCTATCTAGAGGCAAGAATTACATGAAATAAATCCAACATAATTCAACAAATGTGGTTCCTATGCCTATGATGTTGCTTGGAAAATTTAATTCTTCACAATTCCTAGTTGCACCGAGAGTAGTGAGGTGATATACAACCTAGCATGCGGGGATATTTTGTAATGTCTAACGTTGTGTAATGTTATGTAACAATGTCATTCACATAAAAAAAGAAATAAAAATGCAAATTATATTAGCTTAAACAAAAAAAAATTATATTGATTTCATTTAAACTTTGATTTATCAAGCTTGTGATTAAATATCTTGAGGTGTAAATTTTTTCTTAATGTGTAAAAAAAAAGATAAAAAAATCTAAACTCGAGAAATTGGATCCTTCTCGGTGCTTGGTAGATCCATGTTTAAAATGGATCTATGTTGGTTAACCTAAATGAATAAATCAATACACAACTATCAAATATCACCACTAAGCAATGTTGCATGGGTGATCAAAACCTTGAATTTTAGTTATCTTCTCTTTTACAATGAATCAAGGGAACTCACACGTATTTCCTCAAAAGCAATGGTTATGCTCATAATCACCTCAACCTCTAAGAGTCCACTACAAATTGTGTCCAAAATGTCAAAATTGTTGCAACTATGGTATAATGGCACTTTACCCTTAAATAAGGGGATTTATGAAACTATAAGAATGGAACACATGATGTAGGCTCCATCTCTTCAACTTTAAAGGATAGAAGTAGAAAAGTTTCAAACAAAGTAGTTCACCATGTGAGTGACAATATAAAACAACCTCATTGAAGGCTAGTTTGAATCAAACCCAGAAAAGCCTACAAAAGAATAATTTATAGTAAAGTGTCCACTATCATCATTATGTATTAGGCTTCTTGTAATTAATAAGATAAATTTTACTATCTAAGTTGCTACAATGAAAAATATGAAATGATATCCTAAACATCCTTAAGGAGAGATATAAGTATGCATAAAACTTTTGATGTTATTTTACATATAAATATTTTTTTCAAGGAAATAATTTCACCCTTGCCTCACACATTTAAGTGAAGAATGGGTGCATTGGTACTAGGTTATCTTTCATAGAGATGCCCCCTTCTTCCTTGGAAATTTAATATGGAAGGTGGAATGATTACCATCCACATAAGCCATTAATAACCCCCAAATACCAATTGAGATTTGAACTCATGACCTCTATATACTTATCACAACATCATCTTATAATTAAGTTAAACATTAAGACTTTTTGGATATAAATATTACCATAGACCAAAATTCTCCTTAATAATTGAACTCACATTTTAGAATGTATTTCATATTCATTTTCTTCAATTTTGCATTATTTGTTATGATGTCTTGATTTTAAAGAAGTATGTGTGTATCCATAAAAGGTTTAGAATAATTGAATAAAAGTTCATGTGCAAAATCATCAAAATTGTATTATAGTGAAGGAAGAAGATAAATGATTGCACCCACAAATCTATTAGTTGATATGCAATTAGAAAGTGGAAGCATACATATCAATGCCAATATTCTAGATTTTTCCTTCATTTTATCATTGGTTTCATTCGTCATTGTTAAGGTTGAAATGTAAGTTAGCCACCATTATCACTAGTGAGGATGTCATTAATGAAAATTGCAAGTGAATGAATGACTAAAGGTTGCAGGTTACACATATAAAATACTCGGTGTCATCAACAATGGCATCTATCACATAATTGGATAATGGATTGATGGGAAAATGAGATTTTTACAGAGCTAAATTGCAGTAATTTCCTTAGGGATGGGTAACTTGAAATGTGATTTGGTGTGTATTTGGTTGGGAGGTATTGGACCCACCCCACATGTAGGCAATGTTTACAAGTAACACCAAGATGAAAATTAAACACAAATTCAACAAGCTCATTGTGACAAATCCTAATATAACTTCTACACCTAGGGTCTTTGGAAGAACACATTTGCCTCACAAATTCATAGCAATAGTCAAACATATCAACCATGTTTTTCCAATACATAACTTATTAAATATTTACATGGTCACTTAGAGAGCCATTTTCATTGGCAACTTATTTGCACAACAAATGAAAATTCAATTGGTTGTGAGCATCACTAAAGTTCGTTGCTCATTCTATCAAGTGTTATCCTTAGACCAGTTGTTTCCCTCCTTTGCAAATCCATTTAGCACTTTCACTTGATCAAATGCAAACAATAGCACCAATAAGACTGCAACTCTGTCATTGCAAACATTTTTTTATCAAGTATGATTGACTATGAGGAGTCCCCTTCACTTCATCTCTGCCTATTGAAGGAGTCAATAGATATGTTTCTCTCATGTTCATAGCTTTCTCCTCCACATCAACATCACATCCCTTGACCTCCAACAATTTTCACCGATTACAAAATAGATGATATGTAATTTTCAATTTGGTGGTGATCTTCCTTTAGGATATGTGGTGCATAAATATTCATGGGAACCAAACGTTACATTCATAGCTTTGTCCTCTACATCAACATCACGACCCTTACATTCCTTTGAAAACTTTCATTGAATATAATTTGTAGATGTTTTTTCTTTTGAATATATAGAGGGTGAAAAACAATTTTTTTTGGTGAGGCAAATGGGTAAAGTGAGTGTTCAAACTATACTTTTAAAGCTAAATCTCATGACTCCCTTCCAAGTTCCAAACCGTTACTTTACATCCAAAAATTTATCGTTATATTCATGGTAAAATATATGGCATTTTAATTTTTGCCAAAGCTAAGATGATTTCCAATCTTAATAAATCAATAATCCTTGTAACTTATCTAAAGCCATAAATAATAATCAATGTAGCTAACAGAAGTCATGGTTTACTTTCAAGTTGGTCCTGACTCTTCACTTTCATCATTTTGTACTTTTTAATCAAGATACGACTCTACTTAGTAGCCTTAAAAATATCCTCATAAACCTATTTGCAAACTTTAAAAGTGGAATTGATAATTTTTAATATAATTATAGATTTCTCAATAAATTTGAACTTAATAAATTTGTTTAAAACGCTTAAAAAGATTGTTGCTAAAATTTTGAGAAAATATAAAATAAAAATGAAATCCTTAATTGCAACTGCCTCACCATTTTGAAGATAAGCTCACACCTTGGTCATGAAATTATAATCATCCTTCCTTCGACATTGGAGATAGCTCAAGCTCCACATCGCATTACCTTCCATCTTATGTGATTTTTTGTTTAGACTTTAAACATTTCATGTTTTTTCTTAATTGTGAAAATTCCAAGCTATAGCATCAGCTTTTACTAAAGCTGTTGATATATCTGACAACCAAAACAAAAACCACATGCCCAGACCATCTTTAGTGTTGCCCTGGAAATACTTTTTCCCGAGCCGAAATTTAATTGTCATTTCAGAAGACTCGAGACTTTATTCCCACAGCTTTATAAAATCAAATTGTTTCCTCAGAAAATTGATACTTAAGTCTCCATCAAATAAACTTACAACACTAATTTAAAAATAAACTTATAGTTCAATCATGATGTCAGTTATAATCATGATGTCACGATGTTCCTTCCTTA
Source organism: Pseudotsuga menziesii (assembly GCA_001517045.1). Classification (NCBI taxonomy): domain Eukaryota; kingdom Viridiplantae; phylum Streptophyta; class Pinopsida; order Pinales; family Pinaceae; genus Pseudotsuga; species Pseudotsuga menziesii. Next base: position 234,918 of record LPNX010100716.1, on the reverse strand, counting down.
TAATACCAAATATAACACATGCTCCTACCTCGTCCTAAGTCCTTCGTGTCCATCCCCAATTCCCTTTAACAATGTTAATAAGAATACTAGTACAATTATTATGAGTATGAAAGAAGAGGCTATTAGGTGGAAGAACTTTTTCATTTTTCCTTTAGTGTAGTAGGGTCCATATTTTCATCATGGAGTGACCCCATGTTAAATTAAAGTTGAAACGCTCGTATATATCTAGTTTGTTTGTTTGACATTATGTATTGGTCTTTGTGGGGTTTGGTTTTTATGAAGTTTTATGTTCAAATTTTATGGTGAGAGATTGAGTTTGTGAGTTAGTGCTGGGATCTTTACTTGACTCGATGGAAGTTCAGGTTACTTTCCTTGCAGGAGACCGTAATATTTTCTTGCGGGAGATGTTGCCGTCATTTAATGCCTCGTGCAATCACGGTAGCAGTTCTACTTACTGCTGGACATATTGTTTTCACATTCAAAACTAAAGCTGACCCCGATTTAGATTTAATGCTACAATACTTAAACTTGATAATCTACTCCAACTCTAGCTCCACTATATACAAGATACATATCCATGATTAAAAAATAAATAAAAACACAAAAAAACACCCCAACAGCCCCTTTAGATGATGGCTACCTTCCATAAGCCATGTCCCAGAAGCATCAGGAAACAATATATGGCTATCTCGTTGGCCGTTAAAATATTGAGATGGACAGCACAATGAATAATTGAATCCAATTGTCGGTGTATGGTCTGATAATGAGAAGACGGAGAAGGCCACTATCTTTTACTTGTAATGATTGCATTGCGTGGGGTCCTCTTCGCATAGAAAGTTGCATTGCACTTCTCCCATAACCATCCATTCATCTCGATTTCTCTCTCTCCCACCTTCGCAAACCATTCCCTCCCTCGCACGCCATCTCGATTTCTCTCTCTCCCACCTTCGCAAACCATTCCCTCCCGCGCACGCCATTTAGAGAGGATTGACATGACGTTGTATCCAAATATATAGGGTGTCTCGTCACCATCCTTGTTATTATGTTTTTTTAATTTTTCTCAATTTAGTTTGTTATTATGTTTTTTTAATTTTTCAAAATATTGATGAAAACATAATATTTTATTTTTAAAAACTTTGTAGAAAACATAATACTTTCTTGACCAATATCATACACATCAAAATTTATTAGCTGGTAAGTGGATTAGCTATCCAAGATTAGGTTGTCCATTTAATTTGCTATGAAGACTAGTTACTTAGTGATCATATGTGTCTATAGTAAAACCATTGCTTACTTATTAAGGTTAAACCCATGTAAATGACTTACTTAGCATTTATACCATTTAACCGGAATCATAGAAAGCATTTCTTATCCTAAAGGCATAAATGAATAAGCCTGAGATGCTCTGCCTAGGTAGTCATGTAACCTGGAGTGGCAGCTTACCTTTTACACGTAATCTAAAGATTGAAATACCGAGTGTTTTTTCTAAATTTTTATTGACCAATATCATACACATCAAAATTTATTTATTAACCATCCCATCATATTGATTAATAACATTTTTTTTCATATTGCTAATAATATCAAACATATAAATAAATAAAAAATCAATATCACTTTACTTCTTAATTTCTTTTATGTTTTCCAATAATAATTTGAATGGTTGTGCACCAAAAGAGCGTCACTATTCACAATATCTATTGAGTAAATTGAGGATAAGAAATTTACCTTAGAAAGGGATATTTTATTAGAAAGACTTTTACGATGAGGTCATTAGATTGCAAAAAAAAATTGATATCTTTCACGTGAGTTTGGATTATTTATTTTGATCGCCCATGGGTTTGATCAATAATTTCATCAAAAGGATTATTTCAAGGTTTGTTTGATTTGATTGGTTGTACATAAGGGATTCTTTCATATTCAATCTTTGTTTAATTTGATTGGTTTAATATAAGAGATTTTTTTGTTTATATTACATTTTTTCTTTTTTCTGGATATTAAATTAATAACATTTTTTATCCCATATAAAAATTAAGTTAATAAATTTTTATTAGAAAACCATAATGCAATCTACTTACTAGTATTATGTTAATAAATCATTATTAAAAAATCATGTAGTCCTTCAAAAATTGAAAATTTAGATTAAAGGATATTGCAATCTACCTTGGTAAGAGATTAGTTCAAATTGATGATCATTATATGCATTATGAAGGATTGACACTATTTGATATATCGCCTAATGTTGCAAATATGTTTGACACTCTTGAGACATAACCATGTCAACATCACTACAATTCTAATATCTTTGAGAATGTTTTTTATTTATTTATTCACTACATTAATTATTTCCATTTTCAAGATGTTTAGCATTTTATATGAATGGTTACTTTATATATTGATAAAATTTTCATTATTAAATTATATTGTGTGAAACAAAACAAGTTTTTTTTAAATTCTCATTACTTCCATTATCTTGTATAATTATAAAGTTTGTAGTTGTAGCATCTCTAGAGATTCCTAGAAAAAGATTGAACAATTTCACAAGTGTCTCATAATGTATGACAGGTCGAGATTAAAAATAATATACCCTACCATATTCTCTTTCTAGAAGTAAGTCTCCCCATCGAGAGCATCGTTATGACTAGGTACATGATGTAAAAATACATGGTAAATAACATGGGAGACTAGAGACTCCTAAAATGCTTTAAAATCCAGTCATGACCAACTTCGGCTAAAAAACAACAAGTATCAAACCGCCATGGCTTGGTTAAACATTTGGGGATAAACAAAAATGTCACTCTGCAAGATATCAATAACATTAATTTTTTATCACATTTACTATAAGGAGGTCATCAACCCTAATATGGAAGATAAAAAATATATCTTTGTTTTAACTAGCTTGAGGGAAAAAAGTTAATCTAGCCAAGATAAGAGCAAACTCTCATGAGCTTCATCGTGAAAGAAGTTGTTGGACCATTCTTAAAACATCATGGGTAGAAAGGGTTTTCCATCTCTATGAGACTATGAGTGTTGAGGATGAAAGTCACTTTCTCTCAGAGTGCTCTACATGCACCCACATTAGATCACGGTTCCATAATCTTTGCTATAATCCAAACCTCCCTAACTTCTAACTTGTCAAATCTATGGTGACCTAGCAACGCTTCTTTCTAATAATTTTGAGTACAAAAATAAAGCTTTACTGTAATTAAAGTAATTATATTAAGGTATGATAGACCAAAGTTAATCTCAATGGATGTTCACCACCACCACCACCACCAATATTTAAAATTAATTTTTTTATAAAAAAAAAATTATGTTAAAAATAATCTACTCCCTTTTTTCATTTTTTACTATTTTTTTATATAACATTTTTATTAATATGTTTTCCCTTAAAAAAAAAATAAAGAAAAAAGATCCCAATACCATGTTCAAAACAGTCACCAAAATCCCTCATACAATTTTCCATACTTTCTGAATCTAGTTAAGCATTTATTTTCCAAAATTTTCAACAACTCGTTGATTTATAAATCAATTTGTATCAAGGACACATTTGCTTACTTCTCTACTATCTTTCAAACTCTACACCACTCATTTAACTAGGAGCTAATTTATAAATATTGTTCATAAAAATAAAATAAAAAATAGGAAGATGATAATTTTTATGTAACTTTGAAGCGAAATATGCTTTCCATTTTACTTTATATCAAAGTAAAAGTTAGGGGTTCATTTCATGGGTCTGTTGAGGTCAGACTCCTTCATTAGGGTAGCAGACTTCTCGGGATATTTGGTGTCGTAGGATGAGGCCCCTTCAAGTGGCCCCCCTGGTCAGTGTCAGTAAAAAAAAGTTGAAAAAGAAGAATATAAATTGATTATAATAGTGTAAAATTTATAAATATTATTCGTAAAAATAAAATAAAAAATATGAAGAAGATAAACATTATGTAAACTATTTATGTGAAGGTTTGAAGTGAGAGATATTTTCCATTTTTCTTTTAGGAAAGTAAAATAAGTAGAATATAAATTGATTATAATAGTGTGATTTGAAATGAGATGTATTTTACCAATATATTTAGAACATAGTAAAATAACAAGAGCTACAAGATGGTAAATTCCTATGTCTTGCTAAATAGATTTTATAATTTTGCTAAAGAACTTCGCAATTTTTAATATAAAAAACTATGATCATATATATATAACCTAATTTCAAAATATAAACTAAACTTAATTTAAACGAATACTCACGGTATCCATGTCCAAGATTTGATTTCTCTTATGTTCATCTACTTTTGTTGTAAGTGGCTTCTAATGCGAGGTTGTAGTCCATTTTGTTGCCTTCATGGATACACAAGCAATGCAAATAATTTTCAAACCTCAATAAGTCTACCTTGCAATGATCAATAATTTACTTTTGCACCAATAATTCTGGTATACTACAGAAGATTTTTATTTGCAACTTTAATCTTTATTGTATCTCATGTAATGGCCAGTGTCTTTCAATGTGACCCCATTTAGGGATAGTGTCTTTCAATGTGACCCCATTTAGGGATTGGGGACTGAAACACTCAAGTAAATACTTTTTATCTATTATGTGCTTTTTATTTTTATCAATATGTATGCACTAATCTATATAGAAGATAAATAACTATATTAATTTAGTATGAAAAAAACAAAAACAAAAAAAAATAGCACACATATAGTGATTCCTATCATTTATTTACTTGTATATAAAATTACATCAAAGACTAATGATTTCAAAACCAACATTAATTTTTTTTTTAAATTACAAAATTGTTAATCATCATATATAACAGTTATCCACTTTTGAATTTGAAAATACATAACATTCTTAATATCCAATGATCAATTTTATATAACAAATCATAATTATCCCAAAAATGTATGCTAACCCAACACAACTCAACAATTACCCACCTTTTGCTTTGAAAATACATAATCTTCTTAATATCGAATGATCAATTTTATATGAAAAACTTTAAATTTGATGTCATAATTACCCAAAGGATTTATGGTAACTCAATATAATTGTTTTAACTTTCAAAATGAAAAAGAATGCACTTTAGGTTTGAATTATGGTTAACTTACTTTCACTTTGGGCATCTAAACCACACAACATTTTTTGTTTCATTTTAGTAGATTTTATTTTTTAGATTTTTTAAATATTTTTAAACAATATACATTATAATAATATAATTTTTAAAAAATTTATATTTTTATTTGAATATATTTTTATTTTTAGATATTTTAATTTTTTTAACAATATACATAATAATAATAGAATTTAAACTAAAATGATGATGTGGTTAGAAATCAAACTAATATATAAGATTTTTTAGTTTTTCCCAGGTGAAAAAATAGCAGTTCCTTGATATTCATGGTGAATCAAAGGTAACATTTACAGATCTTAACTGTACGAAGCATTATTACCACCCACAACCGGGAAGACTGCTCTTATGCAACTTTACCATCACAACTAGCTTTGGAACAAGAAGAAAGATACGCTAGGCCAGGTGCTGGCTCTCAAACTAGGAGGAATACTACTACTACTTGCTCGGATGCTGGCTTACTGCCACAATTTGTCTAGGAATCACTTTGAGGGTGCATCCTGCATTTAATAACCCCCTCACTCCATAGCCTTCTGAAACTATCTACCTGTTCTCTTCTTCCTCTTCACATGCCTAACATGTCTCTCAGGTAGAGAGGCTCCTTTGTACTGTCATCTGTTGTACTCGACTCCCCCCTATCGATGCCTTCTAGACTTTGTTGAAATTGTTTTTCTTTTTTTCCTTACTTTGAGTTATTCAATAAGGTTTATTGCTCACCTTAAGCAAGGGGATTTCTAATTACAGCGAGGGTGGATGGTAACTGGAGGAAAAAAAACCCTCCCTCATTGTAATGAAAGTCTTGCAGGGTGTTAGCATGATTGTCACTCACTCCTTTAGCAAAGAGTAGTTAGAAATGTGGCTAATTCTACACAATTCAGCAGCAGAGATATACAATTCAGCAACATAAATTAGTCAAGAAGACTATGATCCCACAAGACTTACTTCAGGATCCCATCACACTGGGTTGACTCTAAAGCATATTCTACATCATGAAGATATGAAAAAACCAGGTCATAGGGATGATAAGGAGAAAATAGATATATCATCCGAGGAAGGGCTCTAGGAAATGTCGTAATAAAGTTATAATCACATAGTGATATACATCAGCTAATGGGGATGATACCTAGAGATCAAGAATCCATACTCAAGATGAAATAGAGTAGTTCTGAGGGAGAAAAGCTCCACTAGAAAAGCTGTAAATTTCCTTCCCCAATCACTATGCCTTTACAAAAATCTATGAAGGATAGTAGGCCTGAGGCCATTTTGAGCCCTTCCTTGGATAATATATATGCCTTCTTGTTATACTCTCTATAAACATGCTTGTAGTCTATTGCTGTAAAGCAAGTAGATAGATCCCTAATCTGTAAAAACCAAGCCTCCAAGTCCAAAGTGGAAAGGGCTGATCTACCTTTTTCCCAGTTTATGATCACAAGAGAGTCACCAAATATATGTAACATGGGGATCCCAATTTATTTTGAGAAAAATAAAAGAGTCCAGAGGGCCATAAGTTCAGCTCTGGTGTTGGTACTTTTACCACAGCCCATAACGATATGGAAATAATGAGACTGGCTAATCAGTAAGTGAATACCGACACCACCAATATGTTCTGTTGCCGCTCCATCAAAGAACCACGAAGGGTAAAAGATTATAGGGGGGATGCCAATATCTCTAATCCTTCTAACTCTGTCTTGATGAACAAGATAAGTTGATGCATTTTGCAAAATGAGGTGGCAAATACTGGTAGGCTCTCTGGTTTTATGCCTTCAAATATAAAGTAGTTCCTGGTCTTCCATAGATTCCATAAGAGAAAGAAAGGTAGATATAGAAGGTTACTCTTCTTTCTTATCCAACTCTCAAAATTTTCCACTACAGAAGTAGCCTCCCAGTTCAGAGAGCATAAATGTAATCTGTAGAGTAAGTTGATAGTTTTCTGAACAAAGGGATAGTCAACAAAGAGGTTCATAACAGTTTCAGAATTGAGCTTACAGAGACAACATATGTTGGGTCCATGCCAACCCTTTTTTACAAGATTGTCCCAAGTATTTATTTTGTTCTCAACAACCAGCCATATGAAACATTTTATCTTGAGGGATGTTAAAATGCCAAAGCTGAGCAAAAAGACTAGTTTGGGTAAGTGGCACATTTTGTGATACAATAAGATTATATGCCCCTTTCATAGTGATCATTCCATTTTTTGTGTTATGCATCCAAAGGAGAGAATCATCCATATCATTTATCTTTATTCCACCATGGGTAAGACCTTTAATATAAGTGTTCCAGTTATCAACCCAAGTACCCCCTAGGTTCAAATCAGCTGCAGAGTACCAAGAGTTTTCAATGGGAGATCCGAATTCAAGATTATGCATGATCCTAAAATCAGCAAGGTATTCTCTAAGGTTAGCATGAAGACAATGAGGAGCATTAAGACTAGCTATCAGGTTGATACCAATTCTAAAATTCATTCCATTTCCAACTCTCCACCCGAGCCTGCAAGTGATCCAAGAGAGGGATATTATAAACCCATTCCAGAAATATGAAGTGCTAGTAATCGTGAAGGACTAAGCTCGCAGTCATACATCCACAGGCCTATCTTTTAAATATTTATGAAACAAAATATGGCTCCATATACCATCTCCCTTTAAAAGTTTCCAAAAACTTTTAACTCTGAGTGAGGCACCAAACCAGTCAAGTTGCTTGATGTTCTAGCCTCCAAATTCATAGGGAGCTACTATGGTTTCCAATCTGCCAGATGTGTTCTTTGTTTACCACCAATGTTACCCCAGATAAAGGAAAAGATACACCATCTAATAGAGTTCAAAATAGACAGTGGAATGCGAGCCAATGCAAACCAATAAACTACCAATCCTGTAAGGACCGATTTGATAAGTATCACTCTACCCCCCAGAGAAAGGAGTCTGTAGGTCCAATTTTTTATCCTGCTTTCAAACATAGAAATGAGTCATCTCCATTCATTTGTGCAGTACCCCAGAGGATTGAGACGATAGCCCAAGTACTTAAAACCCATAGTGATAGGGTCCATTTTGTATGGCAGAAAAGTAGCAATGTGTCTTCTAGTCTTCTCATAAATGCCATTGTATAAGAAGGATGATTTTTCAATACTTATAGACATACCAGTAGATGAGAAAAAAGTTCAAGGGATTCTTTAAAAGAAAGCCACTCGTCTACACTACCAAGACCAAATAATATCATATCGTCAACGAAAAATAGGTGAGTAATAGCCATCCTAGATGAGAGTTGGATACCCTTAATGTGGCCCTTCATATGTGCATCACTGATAATAAGACCGAGGCTCTCTATCACCAGTATAAATAGGAGAGGGGAAAGTGGATAGCCCTGATGTAACCCTCTAGAAGCAGGAAAAAAGTTTGTAGGGGTCCCATTTACCAGCACAACAAAGTTTGAAGTGAAAACACAACCCATGATCCAGTTTACACTCTCCAGAGGTATACCAATTTGCAAGAGGACCAATCTCAAGAAAGTCCAGTTCACCTGATCAAAGGACTTAACCAGGTCTAATTTTAGAATCAACACATTCATATTTTTAGTCTTAACACTATGAAGAATCTCCTCTGTAATGCCCATAGGTTCAGTGATTTTCCTATCTTTAAGAAACCCATGTTGCTGAGCAAAAATGGCCCTATCTAAAATAGGTTTAATACAAAGGGCTGCAATCTTGGAAATGACCTTGTACACCAAATTGCACAAGGAGATAGGCCTAAAGTCAGCAAAGGAGAGAGTATTTTCACATTTTGGAATCAATGTAAGGAAGGTAGAGTAGATAGCACCAGTAACTAAGCCCTCCTTTCTAGCATGTTCAATAGCACAACAAAGATATTCAACTAAGAGATCAAAAAAAGCAATGAATAATTCTACAGTCCATCCATCAAGGCCTAGGGATTTGTCTTTTTTAAACCCCCTCAAGACAGCTTCAACTTCTCGAAGAGTGATAGTCTCATGAAACCCATTTTTGTCTTCCTCTTGGACAAAGGAGGGAAATAAGCTAATCACCTTTAACTGATCAAAGATGTTGGAACAACCATCATCCTTAAAGAGTTCAGAGAAATGCTTTTTCCCTGGCATTTTAGGGGGGGAGTTATTTCATATCAAGTTCCCCTCATGATCCATTAGAGACCAAATAGTCTTTTTATTCCTTCTGGCCGAAGCCAAGGAATGGAAGAACTTAGTGTTAGCATCCCCCTCATTGATCAGTACTTGCAAGTGACTGATAGACTCAGTGGACGAGCAGTCTTTTCTCCTTTTGAAGCAGCAGACCATTCTTTTGTTTATAGATTCTAATTGCAATGATGCCCTATGATGATGTACACCCATTTCAAGGTCAAGTATGAGCATTAAGCATTGCCATCAGAGAGTTGATCTGCCTTCAAATTGTTTGATGCCCTAACAGTCCTGAAATTTTTGACACCCTAATAGTCCCAAAGTGTTAGATCGAATTTATTGCAGCATCCTTATAACAATCCACATGTTGAAGAAGTATTGGAGGCCCAAATTCTTGCTGCAGTATAGCTTTTGGGTTTAATATTTAGTTGGAACAGGCCGAGTTTGCAGCAGAATAATAATGGTGGAGCAGTTCCAAAGTATAGCAGTGGTCCTGAGGTGGTAAAATAGACCAAGCTTGGTGGATTAAAATTTTACTGCTGCCCTTGGACAGACCCAGCAGTCACAAGTCATGAATTGGATCCCAAGTTGGAAGTTTTACCAGCACATACAAAACAGTCCAAAGGTGCAAGTTATTGAAGTTGGCCAATGATGCACAGACCACAGTCCTCATCCATAGCTTGGAGTCTGCACACAGTCCAAAGACATACATGGTCATCCCAGTGACCTCTGGTATGTATAACAGCCTGAAATGTGACTAACATAGGTGGTTGTCATAAAGGTAAGTTTGATTTTCTCCTAGTCCTCAGATACTACACATATACAGTCAGTAAGGTTACATCACTGGATGCATGACTTATCCCAAGTAACCTTGATTGTATGCTGAAGAATATGAAGTAGACATAGAGAAAAGTTGCTTATGTGTTGTGCATAAGCTACAGCTATGACTAAGGGTTTAATTAATGAAGGCAGGCATTTGAATCTCATACCTCGTGTGTTAGGGATAAGTGTCTTATACAGTTGAATGTGCAAAGGATTGAGGTGAAGAAGAAGTCTGATAAGACTTGGGAAGCAGTTTAATGCTAAGTTTAAAGAAGGTATACATAGCCCTAATTTTACATAGCCCTAAGTTTATTGACCAGGGATATGACAAGTTGTATTGCAGAAGTTTGACCAGCATAATGTTATACCTACATCCATGAAGACCTTGATGATTGATGACTTGATAAGCAGTGAGCAGATCATACAAAGTTGCAGCAGTGAAGAATGAAGAGGATGAGCAGCAGAGATTGACCAGAGGTTCATGAGCAGCGGTATTGATGAGTAGATTGATGAGCAGACCTATGACCAGCAGTAGATATGATGAGCAGTGTTGATGAGCAGTTGACCAGAAACAGCAGAGATGAGCAGACCTTGGTGATTGATGACTAGATGAGCAATGTTGATTACAATAGCTACCCATGTTTACACAGTGAATGCTTGGCTGTGTTACCTTTACAATGATATGCTTGAGTATGGCACTGAAGAATGATGATCAGAGAAAAGGATGAGCAGCAGCAGAACAGATTGAAGAGATAGGTGATGTTGATGTGATTGACGAAATGATATGACAGTGAGCTTTAATTGTAAAAGCAAGCTTGTCTTGCTTTTGAGGTTAGGATACCTCAAACCCTTCTTAGCAGGGTCTAAGAAAACCAGGCAGGGTCCTGGATGAAGAGTGGGTGCTCTTTGTATCAGTAGGTGTTGATTTTACGTCACGGTTGTAGCCAGTCCAAAACTAATACAAAAAGATTACAAAATTATATGGTGTTGTGTTCTTTTGTGTTATGGTTCTTGATGATTCAAATGCTTATGATATGTGAATGATGATGTTTATGAAATGATTGTGAAATTGGTAGTTAATTGTGACAAGTTAAAAAAAAATTTAAAATTAGCTTTACACTGATTCACCCCCCCCTCCTTAGTGTCTAACAAATGGTATCAGATCCGGCCTTCATCACAAGCCTAGCAAGCTTGAAGGAGATCCTTAGACACAATGGAGGAAAAGAAAGAGTCATCAAGCAATGACGTGCCTATACTTGATATTACAGATTATTTCAGTTGGAGAAGCAAAATGAAGGCTTATCTGAAGAAGTTTGGTATTTGGGAAATTTTTATCAATCCACCCGGTCCATCAAACAAGAAAGGAAAATCAGCTGCACAGAAGGACACCACTACAGCCTTGAATTTCCTCATGGATGGACTTCCCAACTCAGTGAAGGAAAGTGTAGGAGAGTACACTCCGGCAAAAGACCTATGGTTCAAGTTGGAGAGTGAGTATTAGAAGGCAAGACCAGAACCTGAAAAGACAGATCAGGAATCAGAAGACAAACCCCCAGAAGAGCTCAATATAGAAGAGGACTCCAGTAAAGGTATGGACTCTTGTGATTATAATGATAGCTTTTGTGATGAAATTGAGAAGGTTCTTGCAGATGATGATGAATGGATATCAAAGACTGCACATGAGATACATCTCACGTTGTTGAATATTGATCTCAGAGCCAATTGGTTTTTGAACACAGTAAATTTGACCCAGATTGACTTCACAAGGTTCAAAAAGAAAATCTTGGACTCCTTAAATGAATATCAGCAGAAGACCATGTCAATGAAAGTGTTGCTTGTAAATCTCAAATACAAGACAAAGAGTTGCGAGATCGAATGTAATACAAGCATGCTAAAGTTGAACAATTAAATACTGAATTGATCAGCCAAAAGGAAGAACCAGAAAAGCATACTCAAGAGCTTGAAGAAACTAGAGAGGTCAATCATGATCTGAAGACTCAGCTGGAGGAAGCCAAGAGGATAGAAGAAATCCTGAAGAGTCCGTTGGAAGAAAAGCAAGATACGGTCCAGAAGTTGGAAATGGAGGTAGTTGGTCTCAGGAAGAAAGATAAGAAGAACAAAGCCTTGGTCAAGTTCCAGGATAGTTCAATTGTCCTAGATAAGATCTTAGATTTCCAAAGATCTCCACTCGACAAAATTGGTCTTAGTTACAAGAAGAACAAAGAAAAATCTGAAGATGACACTTGGTCTCTGAAGACTCCAGAAGGAGGTCCATCGATGTCCAAAGCTGCTCCCTATGCACCTGCACATGACAACAAGGACTTTGGAAGTTCAAAGATGAAACAAGGAGTTAGGTCTATTCCTCAAAGCAACTTCATAAAAGAAACAACTCCAAGACCCAGGTATGAAACTGGCTTCAATGGTTATTGTTATTTTTGTTCTAACTTTGGTGATAAGGCTATGGATTGTAGATTCTCTGGAAGAAGAAGGGCTGGAAGCCCCAATGACTCAGTTAGATGTTGGACATGTAATCAAGTCGGACATGTTGCTGCCACATGTCACACATTGAGATGCTACACCTGCAGTGGGTTTGGCCACAAAGCCCAAGAATGTGCAAGTCAAAGAAGTCAGCCAAGAAGGAGTCCTTCATATACATCAGCAAGAAGATTTGAAGATCAGAAGACAAATGCCTACAGTCAGGGATACACTCAGGCATGAAGAAATGAAGCTGATCAAAGAAGTGTTGGAAGTTCCAACAACTCAGTTAGGTGCTGGACATGCAACAATGTTGGTCACATTGCTGCATATTGTCATATGATGAGGTGTTATAGTTGCACTGGACTTGGTCACAAAGCTCAATATTGTTGGAGTACCCAGAAACAACATGTGAGAAGTTTCCTATATAGCTCATCAAGGAAAGCCGGTACAGATGAAGGATCAAATGCTCAAAGAACAGATGCCAAGAAGCAAGTATGGATGAGAAAGATCGAGCAGTTGCAAATAGGAGAGGTTGATCAGAGCAGGGAGGATGGCTGCTATATGGCAAGCCAAGAGTAAGGTCTCTCAAGGACCTTAACACACTTTGAGTTCATGAGGCTGGAGAATGAACTCAAAGGTGAAAGGATGGTTACTCCAGGCATATAGACAAGTCCTAGGATCTTGCATGTTGACAGGGGGAGCAAAAACCAGTGATCATTGATTTTAGATACATGTATGTGGACACCTTTTGCCATTGATGCCAAAGGGGGAGAGATGAAGACAAAGGGAGAGATGATCATAGGGGGAGCATGAGTTGTTGTCAGCAATGACAAAGGGGGAGATTGTTGATGAAATTTTCATTGATGCCAACATGGACTTGCAGTGGCCCCACGAGATTTCATTGATGCCACCAAGTCCCACCTACAGTGCCTTGACCCCTTACAGAGTGGGTTTGTGCCTTGAAGCACCTTGTACCTAGTTGACAAGGTCCTTGTACCCACAAGAATGAATCTTGAATCCTCCCCCCTGCTGATGGCGTTGAAGACCCTAGAAATGGTCTTAAAGCCTTGATGGATGTTGGAGAAGCCCTAAATGGCTTGGAGAAGCATTAATGACCCATTTTGTGGTCATTTATTCTCTAATGGTGTCATGGTACCCCAGAAGAAGGCCCATCTACCCCGCAAGTGATGGCACAATGGACTTTGGCCCTTGGAGGCCTCATGGTGTGGCTCATGTGTGTGGAGCCCTTAATGTGTGGATGGAGACCCTTATTTTATTGATGATGACCTTAATACCCTTGGTGGAATTCATGGCTATTGGCATGTTGTGGAACCCATGCACATGCCCTCCGTATGATGAAGAAGCTCTTGAATCACCTAAAGAAGCATTAAAGAAGTGCTTCTACCCACAAGTTAGTCCTTAAGCCCATAAGCTTTATAGAGCTCATGTTTGATGCCCATTGGGGAGTTTGGTTTTATGATGAAGTCCTTGACACTGATGATGAGGTTTTTGAAGGTTGAAGAAGCTCATATGGTAACAAATCACATGTTACTCTTACTCTTAGGGTCCTTGATACTTTGTTGCTACAATGAAGTCCTATGTGATGGGCTTGAAAGAACCTTGTTTAAAAATTGTATGACATATTCGAAAAGAGCTCTTGAAACCCTTGTGATTGAAGGTGTGGTATTTGCACCCATCCTTTTGTGCTCTTGATAGTCTTAGAAATCCTTGATTACCATTAAAGTACTTGAAGCAGCCATCAAGAGATTTGAAGTCAATTTTTGATGTCCTGCACAAATTCAAGAAAATGAGAGTAAAGGACTTTGTGAATGCAACCAATAGTTTCATAGAAGGAAAGTTCTCGTCAAGCCCTTTCCATTGATATATGGAGCGTCTCCTAACTCCTCACAGTTGAAGAGATTTGTATTTTTGAAGTCTAACGAATAATTTTTTTTTCCCATCCAAGTCAGCTCAATCAAACAAGATTTAATAAATAAAAATATATAAAAGCATATAAAAGTAGGCTCCATAAAGTTAGTGAAAAATGCGTATAAATAGGACATAACATGTCCTCATTTTAGTATGAAAAAATTTGGTGGATGAGCTCTGAGGCATTTTCGGGACTGAGGAAATTCGGGTGGCAGCAGTCCATAGAAGAAAAACGTAGAAATTTTTGCAGCAGACATGAATTTTTTTTCTTTCTTATTCTTCTCTGATTTTCGAACATCATCTCTGAAAAAATTTTGCGTATGAGATAGCAGTTTGTTTTATCTTTTTCATCCAAAAACAATAGCAGAGGTTTGTATTTTTTTCAATTTTGAAAATTTGGAATGGACTGAGTTTTATTTCATTGACTGAGGGTTACAGCAGCAGAGAAGAAGTACAGACCCAAATTTTTGCAGCACCCTTTTGGGCAACCTATAGGTGGATTTTGAGTGGATTGAAGCTGTCCTTTTGGGGTTAGAGGAGCAGTACTTGCAAGTGAATAATATACTCGGTGGACGAGCAGTCTTTTCTCCTTTTGAAGTAGCAGACCATTCTTTTGTTTATAGAGTCTAATTGCAATGATGCCCTATGATGATGTACACCCATTTCAAGGTCAAGTATGAGTAGCAAGCATTGCTAGTAGAGAACCGAGCTACCTTCAAATTGTTTGATGCCCTAACAGTCCTAAAATTTTTGACACCCTAGTAGTCCCGAACTGTTAGATCGAATTTATTGCAGCATCCTTATAACGGTCCACATGTTGAAGAAGTATTGGAGGCCCAAATTCTTGCTGCAGTATAGCTTTTGGGTTTAATCTTTAGTTGGAACAGACCGAGTTTGCAGCAGACTAGTTAATGGTGGAGCAGTTCCAAAGTATAGCAGTGGTCCTGAGGTGGTAAAATAGTCCAATCTTGGTGGATTAAAAGTTTACTGCTCCCCTTGGACAGACCCAGTAGTCACAAGTCATGAATTGGAGCCCGAGTTGGAAGTCTTACCAGCACATAAAAAACAATCTAAAGGTGCAAGTTATTGAAGTTGGCCAATGATGCACAAACCATAGTCCTCATCCATAGCTTGGATTATGCACACAGTCCAAAGACATACATGGTCATCCCAATGACCTCTGGTATGTATAACAGCTTGAAATGTGACTTACACAGGTGGTTGTCATCAAGGTATGTCTGATTTTCTCCTAGTCCTCAGATACTACACATATACAATCAGTAAGGTTACATCACTGGATGCATGACTTAGCCCAAGTAACCTTGATTCTATGCTGAAGAATCTGAAGTAGACATAGTGAAAAATTGCTTATGTGATGGTGCATGAGATACAGCTTTGACTGAGGGTTTAATTAATGAAGGAAGGCATTTGAATCTTAGACCTAGTGTGTTAGGGCTCAGTGTCTTGTACAGTTGAATGTGCAAAGGATTGAGGTGAAGAAGAAGTCTGATAAGACTTGGGAAGTATTTTAATGCTAAGTTTCAAGAAGGTATACATAGCCCTAAGTTTGTTGATCAAGGATATGACAAGTTGTATTGCAGAAGTTTAACCAGTATAATGTTATACCTACATCCATGAAGACCTTGATGATTGATGCTTGATAAGCAGTGAGCAGATCATACAAAGTTGCAGCAGTAAAGAATGAAGAGGATGAGCAGCAGAGATTGACCAGAGGTTCATGAGCAGCGGTATTGATGAGTAGATTGATGAGCAGACCTATGACCAGCAGTAGAGATGATGAGTAGTTGACCAACAACAACAGAGATGAGCAGACCTTGGTGATTGATGACTAGATGAGCAATGTTGATGACAGTAGCTGCCCATGTTTACATAGTGAATGCTTGACTGTGTTACCTTGACAATGATATGCTTGAGTATGGCACTGAAGAATGATGGTCAGAGAAAAGGATGAGTAGCAACAGAACAGATTGAAGAGATAGGTGATGTTGATGTGATTGATGAAATGATGTGACAGTGAGCTTTAATTGTAAAAGCAAGCTTGTCTTGCTTTTGAGGTTAGGATACCTCAAACCCTTCTTAGCAAGGTCTAAGAAAACTAGGCAGGGTTCTGGATGAAGAGTAGGTGCTCTTTGTATCAGTAGGTGCTGATTTTACCTTATGGTTGTAGCCAGTCAAAAACTAATACAAAAAGATTACAAAATTATATGGTGTTGTGTTCTTTTGTGTTATGGTTCTTGATGATTCAAATGCTTATGATATGTGAATGATGAAGTGAAAGATGTTTATGAAATGATTATGAAATTGGTAAAATGAATTGGTATTTAATTGTGACAAGTTAAGAAAAGTTTTAAAATTGGCTTTACACTGATTCACCCCCCCTCTCAGTGGCTAACAATTGGTATCAGAGCCGGCCTTCGTCACAAGCCTAGCAAGCTTGAAGGAGATCCTTAGACACAATGGAGGAAAAGAAAGAGTCATCAAGCAATGACATGCCTATACTTGATATTATAGATTATTTCAGTTGGAGAAGCAAAATGAAGGCTTATCTAAAGAATTTTGGTATTTGGGAATTGGTTATCAATCCACCCGCTCCATCAAACAAGAAAGGAAAATCAGCTGCACAGAAGGACAACACTGCAACCTGAAGTTCCTCATGGATGGACTTCCCAGCTCAGTGAAGGATAGCCTGATGATAATTACACATGGTTTCTTGGATGAAAATCATGTCAGGATTTAAGTCATGGAACAGTAAAATGAGGGATTTTTTTTTGGAAGCCCCTCCAAAACCCCTGATATTCATAGAGAGGATCTTCATGGATTAACATCCTCCTCAGGTCTACATGCTCTAAGTACCTGTGAGGTGGAATGTGATGTTCGAGGAGATCTAGCTGTAGCCTTCAACCTAGTAGAGAGGGGAGTGTAGAGGCTAGTGGCACCAAGGTCAGTAGGCTTTTTCTTTTTTGACTTTCGGATCGTAACATTTTAAAATTGTATTGAGTCTAGAGGAAGGGTTGAGGGAGAAACAAGTGTTTTGTCAGTGAAAATGGAGAGAGATTTAAGGAGGGAGGGGTCTGAGAAGGTAGGAGAGTCTCTAGGGCTCTGGGTAGAAGTAGAGGGTTGTGAGGGAGAAATATGAGGAGAGGATACAGTATTAGGGAGAGAGGGAAATTGGGCCAAGGTAAATGGAGGAGGACCTTCCAGGGACAGTTCAGGTGGAGGGAGATGTGGAGAGGGGGCTTAAGAGATAAAGGTCTCTACTGTTGGACCATTTACATCCAAGGGACTGACCTCAACAACACGATTAGCAGTAGGGGGGAGACCGTGAGGTTGGGTTTGGATAATCGAGCTACAGTCTCAATATCCTCAATATATAGCAGTTCCCCCTTTGACAATCCCTCATATGGGGTGGGAGATGAAGAGACATAAATGTCCTCTGGTGGAGGTAATGGTTATTCATAGGAAAGAGAGAGCACAATAGAAGGACAAGAGGAGGGGGAAGGGGAAGGACATTGATCAAAACCCCGAGAGACCGAGACACCCTGAAGTAGCAAAGAACAAGTGTTCCGAAGATGGCCAGTTTCATGGAAATAGTTACATCGAAAGGGAATATTAAGGTAATCCAATCGCTGGTTGATTATGTGGTTGCCACAAACAATCTCAATATTAGGTTATAATCCTTTGGACACATCCAATTCAACAAGAACTCATACCATACACTTATAAAAAATGAGGTGATAGTCCTTCTCGAGGGTCACAAAGCGTCCAATGGAGTTGGCCAGACCTATAAGAAAGTCTTTGTTCCAGAGAGGCAAGGGTAGGCCCGGAAGGAGGACCCAAATATGTCTCTTGATGACCCATTCCTTAAGTGGTTCAAACCTTGAATGCCAACGACTCAATACCAAAGAGCCTTTTTGGATAGTCCACATGGTGTCAAGTATGCACAGAGCATCCTTCTCTTCAATGAAGACAAAAACAAGCCATTTGTTTGCAAGTAGGTTGATGGTGGAAACATAATGGATGATAGGATTCCAATGGATTCTTGCCAAATCAATCCATTCATCCTTAGTCATCCTGCAATATTCCAAACTCCCGATGAGAGCTCTGCAACATAGCGATTCAATCTTGTCGAAGAAGATATCATGGCCCAAGACATATCTACATTTGGAGTCAAGGGATTTTAAATACTTGGTTTGCGGCTGGAGTGGTAGGACGAAGGATTAGGTGGAGGATGTGTCACCCTGTTTTCCACAGCAAACACCAGACCACTGTCCATAGACATGGTGCTAGACCCAAAAAACCACAGCTCATAATGAGCCAATAGTCATGGGATCACCAAAAAAAGAGAATAGGAGAAACCAGGTGACCGGGGAAAGCCAAGGTATAGAGCGGACAAACAAGACACATAGAATCGAGTTCCAAAGAAACTGATAAGGAGGAAACCCTAAATGTTGGTGCAGTAGATAAGACACCGAAGCCATAAAATATGTAAGAATTACCAGACAACAAAAACCCTAACCCTTACCGAAACGAAGGGTAGGATTCCAAGAGTAATCTAGACAGGCGACGGGGAAGGTTCATGAGGAACCCAATAAAAAACAAAGATAGGAGTGAAACGAATAGTGCCTAGAAGCCAGGACCTAGATATATAATTGGACAAAGAGTAAAACACATAAAAACATACAAAAAATCTCACTTTTTGGCATGGTTGGTACTAGACCTCTGATAGAGAGGGTTGTGTTATGGAGAAAACTTCCTATGTCTTAGGGTACCACAACAGACAGAGTAACCACAGAAATCAATCCTTTCCTATATGTAAGAGAAACCAAACATCTAACTCTAAAGGATCTCGATACATACCTTATTCCGGACGGTTGATGTAGATCCCGTTGAGCTTTTCCACTCTCACTTGTATAAGTGATTTGCTATCTCAAAATTCAGCAAACAAGACAAGCATGCTATATATAATTGTGTTAGACCTACTCTAGCATATATAATCAATAACATATAAGAATTTAAAAGAATCCATTGTTTCAATACTCATTTAAATACACATTATTGGACAGGAAAATATATTTCTATTAATATAAAACATAGATTATAATAGTGACAACCTCTGTCGGCACGTCTGCGAATTGGAGAAACTGAGTCCTCCACATGGGCCTCCACCACTTCAATCCTCCATCTCTCAATAGAAAGCTCACAAGCAAAAGGCAAGCTTGGGAAGAACACAAAGTGCTCCAAGGGTCAAAGGGATGCAGACTCAAGTATAAGCTCCAGCAACAATGGACTCTAGTTTTCTTGCTCTTCAATTCTTTCCCCTTCAATGTATTCAAAGGGTTCCTTATATAGCTCTTCAATGGGGTAATGGAAGGTCAAATACAAGCGATCTCAAGGCATATGGAAGGCCAAGAGACAAGTGATTTGGATCCACATCAAGGAAAACTCCAAAATGATTTGGCCTTTTGCACACATCCCGATGTATGTGGGTTTAAGGGTCAAATCCGCGTATATACGCGAGAAAGGGATTAAAAGTCATGTATGGAAATTATTGCATGTTTTTAGGGATGATCTTGGAAACATTAAAGGTACAAAAATGGTCCATGGGGTCTACAGAGTCTGTAGAGGGACAAGGAAGGCCATAAAGGTGTGATCCACCATGTGTGGTAAAATCAACTGTAGCAGATGCCCCCTAATGTGTGAGGTCAGAGGGGTCATACGATGGCTGAAATACATTTTAAGTCCATCCCAAAAGTGGAGTGATGAAGAACCCAGTGGAAGACACACCCATCCAATCAGTACAATACAATGATCAAACTTTGCACATAACTGCAAGTAGATGTAGCAGTCTCGGATACATAAGAGTATAATGGCCATGAATAGGCATGATACAAAATATGACATGTGTGGTCATCGTCACGTACAATATAAATAGCTCAGAATCTCTATGATGAATATATACACCGGATCATGATCTCCATGTAGGCTAAAGATATATAATGGATCAAGATCTCCAAAATGGCTGGAAATATCTGACATATACTGGAATCAAGTCACGGGAGCTGGAATCTCATGAACACTGGCACGATCAAGGAGGTAGCATATATGAGATGCCACCAGTCTGGAAGGTCTTCTACACAAACCACTACGAGTACATGTCCTACTATGCGAATAGAGGTGTCAAGGTCGAACATAGTAGTCCATTGTCTGATTACCGGTCATTGATGTATACCGTTAATAGACACGAGATCACCCACTAATAATGAAAATTGGAATCAAGGTACTAGAGTGCAAACTAACAACTGTGAATAAATGTGTTGAGGTCGAACACTTGAGAGAATCCATCGATCAGGGGACATTGATGTATTCCCAAAAAATGTCAATGGCGAGAGAACCTGCCACTGATGACTGCAAGTCTCAAGGCACTCAAAAATTACTCTAGATTCCTATCCCAGAATAAATGATCTGAAGTCATGTTGCAGCTGCAACATTTTCCCAAAATTCTAAAATATTGTTGGGACCCTCCTTTGTTTTGGATTAGCTTGTTTTTCTCTCCTACTTTGATGCAATGTTTTCTCAGAATGTTTTCTCCTGAGTTGCTGT
>LPNX010100716.1:178196-208591 GCA_001517045.1 Pseudotsuga menziesii | reverse complement strand
TGTTTACTCAGCCGACCGACGTAGTCGGTCTCTCGACTTAGTCGGCTGATCGACTAAGTCGGTCTTCGTTCCAGTCGACTTATGTCGACTTGCTCCTTCTACAATTGCTCCACTTGATGCCTTGGAAAGCCTTTGTAAACTAGCCTAATTGCTGCTGTCGAATGTACTCAAAACCTGTTGAAACCAGCAGTTGTTTGATTGAGTTTTCCACTGTTGCGGCTGTCTTTAAGTTCTCCCCCCCTCGATTGCAGAACCTTCCGATGGCCGATTCCTTTATTTACGGCAGACATTCTTTGATTGGGCATCGGATGCTTTGTCGATCTTTTATGCCGCCGTTACGGACGGACTTTTAATTGCGACTTCTGGTTTTCTCTCGACTTACGTTTTTAACTGCTTTAAAGTTTAAATCGGAACCTTTTACAAGGTTATTTTTTTCCCATTGTGGAGGGATTTGGAATTTTCGCCTCCAACTTGCGATCCTCCCGACGTCCGACGCAGGTAGAAAAAGAGAAAGCTTTTACCATCTTTTGTTCCGCCGTTGCGGCTGTTTCTGCGTTTTCACCTCCTGATTGGAGAACCGTCCGACGGCCGATCGGCCGATTATGGCCCGCCATGCATGTATACCTGCCTTAGTAGACGCTGTGCCCGTCCACCATTGCGGAGGGAAGAACGCTCTCGATTTTTGATCCAGGTTTCGTCCGATGCCCGATCATTGCTTTATCGCACCTTGCTCACCGTTACGGATGAGTTAACGCTAGAGCCTGCAGCCGTTGCGGAGGAGTTCAGGATCTCGCCACCTGATCCAGATATTTTTTCCGCCCGATACGTCATGTCACACGTGCGGTTATTTTTTATATATACGGGGACAGGATTCAGAGTATTGTATTATTATTTTGGGCCTGAGCTATCGTGATCCTCTCCATGCTATCGATCCCTTGAACCCCATGGACTATCGTGCCAGTGCTTGCGTCCAGGTGTCATTTGGAAGCTCAACCGTCCTCACACCGTCAGCTACAGGTCGCTACCAGGTAGGCCATTCTTACCGTGTTTTGTTCCTTCCAAGATTTGTATGCTGCGGTTAGGTGTGTAGGAAAACCGTTTACATACGTGCAAGGGTCTACTGTTGTTTTGGTTTGCCATAGTCGATTTCTCTTGCCTGCTCGGCGTTTTGCGCCTTCATAGTGAGATTTTTCGGTTAGGTTAACTAATGGCGGTTAGGAGGGAGGGGCGTTTGTTTTCTTTTCATTTAAAACCCATGTATTTATCTTTTTCACCTCGGCCATATTGTTTCGCCCCGCACGCGCAGTGGATGAAGGCGCGGTGCAGGCGGCCGTTATGCCACTTGCACCTGGTTTTCCCTTATAATGATGAGGTCCGGAGAGAAGTTTTGATGGGGTTTTGCTTTTGATTTGTCGATGGTTCCTCCGCTGGTCAGTTTCCCCAGTATGTTTGCCCGGTTTCAAACTCCAAACTCTCGCCCTCGCTGTCCCGCGCAGTCCAGCGTATCTCGTTTCTCTGAAACCCTAGGTGGTCAAGAGGGTTGTGCTGTTGTGGTGGTTTGCTTTTGTTTTAAGGATAGCATAGATAGTGGTACTGGGGAGAGCGTCGTGTGCAGAAAATCGATGCTAATGCCCGCAGCGTATATTCAAATTGATGTAATCACCTCCCACGAACAGCATTGTGGTCAAAATGTTTAGACGGCTAGCATGATCTTCAAATGTATAACCCGTTTCTTCATCTGCTGGGTTTTATGGTTAAAATATGGACTGGCACAGGCTTGATGCATTCAATCCTTCTCTATGTTTGCTATGCAATATAATAATAGCTGAATGTTGCACCTTTCTTATGATATACATGTTTTTTTAGATGTATTGCTATCATGAGAAAAGTGGCATGTTGCTAAATAGTGTAGATTTAATACTGGCATAATTATGGTTGATAAGCTTGGTATTATGCAACAGTGGTAGATTGTTCACAACTGTGTATGCTTCACATAAATCAAGTCATGGAATATTGCACCCTAGTCTCAAGGCATTATAGAGTTGTGCAATGCATGCATTTGTTGCACTGAACATTATCATACTAGACACAAGATAATAGTACATTGCACAGCATTGCATACTAGTTTGATTATTCAGCCCAAAGGGCTTATGTCTTAATTCCATTGACTTGTTACTATCATGATACACTTGAGAAGGAATAAACTGCCACATAATGTTTGCAATTCGAATTGCTTAATGTCACAATGTTATACATGGCAGGAGGAATTTACAATGTCCAAAAGGCAGAAGAAGAAGGCCCCTATGGTCGAAGAACAACCAGATGTAGAGGTCATCAGAAAGACTGAATACACATATGAAGACACCCAATGTATTTCTGGTGTGGATCCTGAGTATGAATGTGGTGACATATACAGACTGATTTCCCACAAGGAAGTTCCTGACATGGGTCTTGAAGAAGAACCCATATATGCAAACATAGAAAAATCCGCCATCATGAAGGTGGCTAAGGGACCAGAGCTGTTCCCTTGTTCTGAGGTGACTAGATGGATTCTACCCCATACAAATACAACCACAATGCTAATAGGGAATGTGGAAGGCCAGGGCTATGCTGCATTTAGCCTAGGGTATGTGGCGTTGGCCTATCATCTGCCAGAACATCAAATCTTTATATCTAATGCTTGGCTGGATAACATCAGAATGGACCTGGGGGAAACCCTCAAGAAGATGCTCTTGCAGGGAAAACTTTATCGGTATAGAACATCCGGTGAATATGACACAGCAAGCTTGAGGGCTCCGTACAGATTTATAGCCCTGATGCTTAACAGGATCTTCGGGAGAGCTAATGGCAGACTCTTCAAATTTGAATGGATACCCATTATGTTCCACGTAGCAACCCAAGGAACAATCTTTAATTGGGCCAGCCTTGTATCAAGCAGTCTTTCTTCTTGTTTGGCCGCAGCACAGGGAGGAGAAGCCAAGAAAAATTCTGAATTCTACATGAGCTCGATATTGGTAGATTGTATACTGTGCAACCAACCTTTCCCTGGTCTCAAGTGTGTCTAGGACAGGGAAAGAATGCCTATATGCGCCGCTTACAAACGATTGTGGGCTCAATAGTACCATAGCCACTACCGGGAGGTCTGCGAGCAATTCATCATGCCACTCTACGCACTCATCTTCCGGAAGGAGTGTGACTGTATGTCAGAGGAGGCTATGCGGGTAATAGAAGAGCATGCAGACTATTTCCTGACTGAGAATGGCATGTACATCAGAATGTTTGGTGGGACGAAATGCCCCTTACTGCTTCCCAAATACGCAACAGATTATGTTATTCATAAAGAGGCAGTCAGGAAGGTATTCATTAATGGGATAGGGAATTACCTTTTTGAGCAAAAGAAGGCTAGATATCCTCCGCTGCCATTCAAACTGGGTAGCTACATATTTTCCAAGGTAAAACAAGATGCGGAGTTCATAGAAGAATTGGGGAAGTTCCATTTCGGTGAGATGACTTTTCGAAGGAATGATACTCACGGTAGAATGGCAGAGCACTGTAAAGAACATAAAGTGCATTTTGAGTACACTCACCACTTTGACAAGGAAGAATCTGTCTTCCGAAGTGCCCCTAGCTTGACAGCTCTGAGAAGGAGGTTTAAGCCTAAGAACCCCACCAAGGGTGGAAAAGGGGCTGAGCAAGCCAGAGCTGAGCAGGCCAGAGCTGAAGAAGAGGCCAACAGGAGACAGGAAGAGGCCCAGAAGCTAGAACAGGAAGCTGCAGAATGGCTGCATAAAGGAGAAGAAGGAAAAAGAAAAGCTGCCCAAGAAGCAGCTGAAAAAGCACAAGAGGCAGCCAAAGAAACAGAAGAGGCAGCCAGACGGGCAACTGAGGATGCAAAAAGAAAGCTAGAGGAAGAGCTCCAAAAGCAGGAGGCTGAAAAAACAGAGCTGCCACAACAATCAATTGCTGAAACATCAACAGGAGAGACCCAGGAGGAGGCAAACCCCGAGGTACAAATCCTTCAAGTACCTGCTGCTAGCACTCTCGTGACCCCTACGCTCCAGCTAATACCTTTCACTCAGAAAAAGGGAGAGGAAGTTCCCGACTTCAGCACTGTCTATTATGACAGGGCCACCAAAAGAATAATGAGGAGGACAGAAAAGAAGGTGGAAGCGAAAGATCTATCAGGGAAGATGGTCACAGATACCGTTGTCATGCTAGGGATGGACAAGGATCCTAGGTTCACGATAAGAGCAGGGGCTGCCATGATTGATGCATCCGAGGACAACATAAACAGGGTGATGATTGAACTAGAATCAGTTAAGAAGACCTCTGCTCAGCTAAAAGATACACTGAGAAAAGAAAGAGATGAAGGTAATAGACTCAAGAGGAAATATGAGCACATTCAAAGGGAACTGGAATCCACAAAAGGTGAAGTCTATACCCTTCAAGTGGAGATGCAAGCAAAGGGAACAGCACAAGAGTCCCTAGAAAACATACAATAGGAAGCCCAAAGTCTAAAGAGTGATAAAGAGCAGTTATTGGCAAAGGTGATAGAACTGGAAGAGTAGCAGAAGGTCATCTATGAGGCCAATGATTCACAAGTTCAAGAGCTGAAAGGGCAGCTAGCTTCTCTGACTACTGATATGGAGGCAACCAAGGAACAGCAAGTCGATTTGCAGCCATTTAAAGAATATATCCTGGCCCAAAAGGCTAAAATGCTACAACTGCATACTGCTCTGGAAGAAGAGAGGTGCAAAGTCCTTCAGATTGACAACATGCTAGAAGAGATCATGGAAAATTCCTCATACTTCGCTGATCGATCTCAGGAAGTGCTTAAGGTCTTGAGTGCCAGAATGGCAAGGCCGGAAGATGATGCCGAGATTCCAGAAGGTCTACCAGAAAAATATCATCAAGCCCTCAAGAGAGATCACAACCTGATAGAGTTCGCCATCAGTACTGCAAAAGACTTCAAGAAGGCTGTAAAAAAGATGCAGGGAGCATGCTCAGAGTATTTCAGAAGGCTCCTGAATACGTACAACCGATGTCAAACAGAGGCTGAGCATAGGCTTGAAGAGTTCCCAAACCATGAGGCCTTTATGGAAGTATTACAAAAAAGATATCAAGATGCAGAGGCTAGAACTCAGCAGATTAGAGCCATTGATGACCTAGTACTGGAGAACGAGGTAGGCCACGCAGCCGTTAGCATGCAGTTTCTAGAAGATCAGCTTCGGTTGAGCCCAGCAAGGATTGAGGCCATCAAGAACCAAGTTGAAAGGTTTGGAATCAACATTCAGTTCCTAGAGCCATGCGCTTTTGAAGGCATTGCTATTGAAGCAACAACGTGGAAGAAGTTCTTAGATAGCCAGGCGGCACCCTCCTCATAAAGGACTGGTCAAACTTTGTAATAATTTAATATTTTTGTAAAATTTTTTGAGAAATGAAGCGTTGGGAGAGCAAAAGGTTGGGAATCCAAAAGGTCACTTTGGGCAGCCCAACCAATTTGACCTTTTGTATAAAAGTAGGAAGCGTAGAAGGAATAAAGGGGCTTTTTTCCCCAGTGAGACTGGTGATGACATATTGTAAGAAGAACTACTTCATTTTGCAATAGAAATTACAGTTTGCCTGTTGAAAGAAGATCGGTGGGATTTCAAATGTTTTGCCATGGATAGTTGAAGGATGAATTACTTTGTTTTTCAGCATTGTGTCCATGAATCGTGAGATCATTCTAACTTATGACCTATGTCTTGTTTAAATGATTTCTTATTTAATTTATGAAATAACCACCATGAGTAATGCATGCTTATCATGAAACAAGTAGTTAACTGGTTGCGGAAATATCTTTCATTGTTCATGCTTGTAAAATTAAATGTCATCTATCTGTGATTGCTTTTATCATGTGTGCACATCGACATTACTCATATATATTAAATATAAGTTGGCTCCCCGAGGATAGGTAGATAGGGATAGATAGATAGTTAGGTCATTGCATAGATGCATGTGTGAATCAAATGTTGGTGAGCCTAAGACGAGAGGTAAGAACCTGCGCATCACATTGTGACTGCTCCCTGCATTCTTCA
Source organism: Pseudotsuga menziesii (assembly GCA_001517045.1). Taxonomy (NCBI): domain Eukaryota; kingdom Viridiplantae; phylum Streptophyta; class Pinopsida; order Pinales; family Pinaceae; genus Pseudotsuga; species Pseudotsuga menziesii. The sequence goes on along the minus strand of LPNX010100716.1, from coordinate 202,514 downwards.
CCACCCTGCACGTTTAGTTCGAATTCTTGCATAGCATTCTTAAGTTAAAATACAAATTCCAGTGGACCGGGCCGCAACCAGTAAAGCCTTTGTTTGTGTTTGACCTACGGTAGCCGGACCGCAAAACCGGACGGATTCCCTATACTAAACAATTAACGGGCTAGTTGGGAACGTTGATTGGGGAGAATCCCTTTCTGTTGTCACCTGCGAATTTCCAGGCCTCAAGAGTTTCTGGCGCTAGAAGGAGGGCCGCCAGTAAATGGCTGGCCATGGAACTTAATTCCCCGAGACTATCCTACCAGCAGATGTTTCGAAGCTTGCAACCTAACTCAAAAATTTGCAGATTCTGGTACTATCCTTGAAGGATTGTTTTTCCCAGCGACTTATCTGTTTACCTTTGCTCATGGCTGGTAATCAACCCAACCCTCTGCCGGCATGGAAATCTAGGTCCCCTCTGAACTTAACACCTCCTTTGCATAATCTACCTCAAGCCTTTGACAAGCTTTTGCCTAAGTTTGACCCTGAAGAAGGGATTGTTGTCGATGATCACCTCCAAAGATTTTACCTAGCGTTAGAAGGGATAAGGGCTGGGGAGTATGAAGATGTGGTTTGTAGGCTGTTCCCGCACACTCTGAAAGGAGTAGCAGCATCTTGGTATTTCAGTCTGCCTGCAAACTCCATTCCTGATTGGAACACCTTTGAAAGAGTTTTCAGAAGTAAATATACAGCTCAGAAGATACATGCCTCATTGATGAATGGTCTTGGTAGGCTAAGAAAAGAGAAGAGTGAAAAGGTACATAGTTTCACTCAGATATTTTCAATGTACCTAAAAAACTTTTCTGCAGTGGACAGACCTTCAGACAAGGTTTTAATTGAATATTACACCTCAGCCCTGGGGCCTGAACTGGCCATGTTTGCCAAGATGAAAGTCAAACCTAAACTGGCAGAGACTTATGAAGAGGCTGAAAGGGTAGAGGTGGAAAATGAGAGTGTAGAAGATTATCCCGATTCACTTGAAGACAAGATTAAGACGAGAAGAGTCTCGTTGCTGTCAAAACCTAGAGAATATCAACCACATGATTATCAGGGAATGATGAAAATGCTCCAGAAATTATCCAACCGAATAATAGATCTGGAAAGGGAAGCAGACATTCAGAAATATTATAAGCCTCACTATCCGAAAAGATAAAACAACGACCAATGGCAATTCCTCCTTCCAATTCGGCATCAATAAACATGACAGAAGTGGGAGGGGATAATTTCTGTACCTTTCACCAACAACCTCATTTTGAGAAGAAGTGCCCTCAATGGTTACATTCAATGACATTGGTGATGAACAAGTTGTTGGACCCTAAATTGATTAAGGACAGTGGTGAGGAAGGAAAGGAGAAACAGATCATAAGAAAACCAGAGGATGATTCTATGTTCTCATGGAGTGGTATTTCACTATTTGACATTGAAGATGACACTCCTAAATCTGAATGCACATCTACAACCACAAAGGACATGGGAGTCATATACCAAGAAAATGAAATGGTTTCTAAAATTAACAATGTGCAGGAGAATGTTAAGAAGTTGGACGAAGGCAAAACACATAAGAACAATACCCTCAACCAGAGGACCGAGCCAATCATTGAGAATGTCAAGCTTGTAGAAGAAAAGACCGGTGTTAATAGGAAAAACTTTGATGAAACTCAAGAGATAACAAAGGATATACCTGCTCATAACCAACTAGGAGAAGAAGACCAAGAACCAGGCTGGAAAGAAAACCTTTACACCCCGCCTTTCCTCTTGACTCTAGAAATATTGAATTATAATGTGCATAAATGCTTGATGGACTCTGGATCAGCAGTGAATGTGATGCCCCTTGAGATTTGTAAAAAGATTAACGGACAGCTAGAGTCCACACCTCGTGAAGTAACGCAATTAGATTGCACAGGTGTCAAGGTGGTAGGAGAAATGAAGAATGTCCTCATTCGTTTGGTCGCAAACAACAAGATATGCCAATTCATTGATATTATGGTGGCTGACATACCAAGGGGATATGGGCTCATTCTCAACCGAGATTGGGCTACCAGGTTGAAAGGTTATTTTGCTTCAGATTGGTCCCACCTGTTGTTACCTCTCAAAGGTACCCCAAATCCAATAAAGATTCTGAGAGAGCCATACATGAAGCATACTGTCACTGAGTTAGGAGAAGGAAATGAGTCTGCTGATTCTATTTAGGGAAACTACCTGACTGAACTTAAGCTAAAACATCATTCCTCAAAAAGGGCCAGTCCTGTGATGGACACTCAGCTTGAGCTCCTTCAACTCCCTCAGGCTGAAAGTGATGACTGCAGGATTTTAGATATGGGTTCTATTTCAATAACAGCACAATTGGATCATGGTTAGATAACTCATGTCTAAACCCAACTCATTCCTTAGTCCTCTTGTTTTAAAAAATTTCAGGAATGGGAAAAAATTTTGTTTTTCTTTTTGTACATAAATAAATTGTTTGTTTTTACTAGGTGCTGGTTTTCTTGCTTTAATGCTTTGATGTTTTTCTTTCTGATTGGTTGTTTGCTTTGCTGGTGTTTTCCTTTAGTACTTTGCTATTTTTTCTGTTGATTTTGAATAAAGAGGCAAACTTTTGGTTGCAATGGAAACATCGGGGTTCTTTATTAACTAAAATCTTGAGTGAAAGACTGTGCTTTAAAGCATAGAATGTCTTCTAGTAACTGTATTCCTAACTGGCATGCATTCATTGAAGTTTCAATTAACCCCTGTAAATAACTCAGAAGTAAAAGAGGTCTGGAATACTATTTCGAGGCTCCATCCACCTCACATTTAATATCCAAGGGGGTGACAGCATAGGATCCACGGAAAGGAAGCAGAGTAAGACAGTGTATCATATAAATGATCCCATGCCATAATGTCGGAAAAGCTAAAAGCTATCAAGATTCAAAACTCCTGAAAGGAATAAGACATACCAAAACAAAGCTTGACAAGCATGAAATACTAAAATGGCCACCAGATCCTCTCCGTCCGTGAATTAAAATATGAAGTATCTTGTTCACACAAAAGGACACTATGGGATAGAGGATCCTGAATTAAAATTCAGTAAGAAAGGCCTGCAGGAGGACTCATGTCAAAGGAATAAAACTTAAATAGCACAAAAGTGCAAATTGGCATGGGAATGAGGAACAAAAGGATTATACTGCTTGCTATCTGTTACAATCCTGTGGTGTCCAAGCTGGAAACTACCTAAGGACAGGCAAATAAACCTCACATACTTGGCCTCAAAAGAGTTATTCAGACCTAAAACACTGCTGATGTTACCTTCTCCCGAAAGAATGAGCTTCTTCTGAGTAACTTAATGCATAATTTGGGCTGGCTTAGGAATGCAAACATCTAGAAGATTTCAATTTTAGTCAGACAGTCTTGAGCTAGGCAAAGGTTAATTCAGAGATCTGGAGTTCACCAGGTAGTCGCCAATTGTTGTAGCTGCAACATTTTCCCGAAATTCTAAAAAATTGTTGGGACCCTCCTTTGTTTTGGATTAGCTTGTTTTTCTCTCCTACTTTGATGCAATGTTTTCTCAGAATGTTTTAACGCCTGAGTTTCTCCACTTGATGCCTTGGAAAGCCTTTGTAAACTAGCCTGATTGATGCTGTCGAATGTACTCGAAACTTGTTGAAACTGGCAGTTGTTTGATTGAGTTTTCCGCTGGTGCGGCTGTCTTTAAGTTCTCCCTCCCCTGGATTGTAGAACCTTCCGACGGTCGATTCCTTTTTTTACAGCGGACGTTCTCTGATTGGGCATCGGACGCTTTGTCGATCTTTTATGCCGCCATTGCGGACGAACTTTTAATTGTGACTTCTGGTTTTCTCCCGACTTACGTTTTTGACTGCTTTAAAGTTTAAATCGGAACCTTTTACAAGGTTATTTTTTTCCCATTGCGGAGGGATTTGGACTTTCCACCTCTGACTTGAGATCCTCCCGACGTCCAACGCAGGTAGCAAAAGCGGAATCTTTTACCATCTTCTGTTCCGCTGTTGCGGCTGTTTCTGTGTTTTCACCTCTCGATTGGAGAACCGTCCAATGGCCGATCGGCCGATTATGGCCCGCCATGCATGTATACCCAGCTTGGTAGACGCTGTGCCCATCCGCCGTTGCGGAGGGAAGAACGCTCTCGGTTTTCGATCCAGGTTTCGTCCGACACCCGATCATTTCTTTATCGCACCTTTCTCACCATTACGGATGAGTTAACGCTAGAGCCTGCCGCCGTTGCGGAGGAGTTCAGGATCTCGCCGCCCGATCCAGATTCGTTTTCTGCCCGATATGTCATGTCACACGTGCGGTTTTTTTTTATATATACGGGGACAGGATTTGGGGTATTGTATTTTTATTTTGGGCCTGAGCTGTCGTGATCCTCTCCGTGCTATCGATCCCTCGAACCCCGTGGACTATCGTGCCGGTGCTTGAGTCCAGGTGTCATTTGGAAGCTCAACCGTCCTCGCCCTGTCAGCTACAGGTCACTACCAGGTAGGCCATTCTTGCCGTGTTTTGTTCCTTCCAAGATTTGTATGCTGCGGTTAGGTGTGTAGGAAAACCGTTTACATACGTGCAAGGGTCTACCGTTTTTTTGGTTTGCCATAGTCGATTTCTATTGCCCGCCCAGCGTTTTGCGCCTTCATAGTGAGATTTTCCGGTTAGGTTAACTGATGGCGGTTAGGAGGGAGGGGCGTTTGTTTTATTTTCATTTAAAACCCATGTATTTATCTTTTTGACCTTGGCCATATTGTTTCGCCCCGCGCGCGCAGTGGATGAAGGCGCGGTGCAGGCAGACGTTATGTCGCCTGCACCTGGTTTTCCCTTATAATGATGAGGTCCGAAGAGAAGTTTTGATGGGGTTTTGCTTGTGATTTGTCGATGGTTCCTCCGCTGGTCAGTTTCCCCAGTATGTTTTCCCGGTTTTGAACTCCAACCTCTCGCCCTCGCCGTCCCGCGCAGTCCAGCGTATCTCGTTTCTTTGAAACCCTAGGTGGTCAAGAGGGCTATGCTGTTGTGGTGGTTTGTTTTTGTTTTAAGGATAGCATAGATAGTGGTACTGGGGAGAGTGCCGTGTGCAGAAAATCGATGCTAATGCCCGCAGCGTATATTCGAATTGATGTAATCACCTCCCACGAATAGCATTGTGGTCAAAATGTTTAGACGGCTAGCATGATCTTCATATGTATAACCCGTTTCTTCATCTGCTGGGTTTTATGGTTAAAATATGGACTGGCACGAGCTTGATGCATTCAATCCTTCTCTATGTTTGCTATGCAATATAATAATAGCTGAATGTTGCACCTTGCTTATGATATACATGTTTGTTTAGATGTATTGCTATCATGAGAAAAGTGGCATGTTGCTAAATAGTGTAGATTTAATACTGGCATAATTATGGTTGATAAGCTTGGTATTATGCAACAGTGGTAGATTGTTCACAACTGTGTATGCTTTACATAAATAAGGTCATGGAATATTGCACCCTAGTCTCAAGGAATTATAGAGCTGTGCAATGCATGCATTTGTTGCACTAAACATTATCATACTAGACACAAGATAATAGTACATTGCACAGAATTGCATACTAGTTTGATTATTCAACCCAAAGGGCTTATGTATTAATTCCATTGACTTGTTACTATCATGATACACTTGAGAAGGAATAAACTGCCACATAATGTTTGCAATTTGAATTGCTTAATGTCACAATGTTATACATGGCAGGAGGAATTTACAATGTCCAAAAGGCAGAAGAAGAAGGCCCCTATGGTCGAAGAACAACCAGATGTAGAGGTCATCAGAAAGACTGAATACACATATGAAGACACCCAATGTATTTCTGGTGTGGAGCCTGAGTATAAATGCGGTGACATATACAGATTGATTTCCCGCAAGGAAGTTCCTGACATGGGTCTTGAAGAAGAACCCATATATGCAAACATAGAAAAATCCGCCATCATGAAAGTGGCTACAAGACCAGAGCTGTTCCCTTGTTCTGAGGTGATTAGATGGATTCTACCCCATACAAATACAGCCACAATGCTAATAGGGAATGTGGAAGGCCAGGGCTATGCTGCATTTAGCCCAGGGTATGTGGCGTTGGCCTATCATCTGCCAGAACCTCAAATATTTATATCTGATGCTTGGCTGTATAACATCAGAATGGACTTGGTGGAAACCCTCAAGAAGATGCTCTTGCAGGGAAAACTTTATCGGTACAGAACATCCGGTGAATATGACACAACAAGCTTGAGGGCTCCGTACAGATTTATAGCCCTGATGCTTAACAGGATCTTCGGGAGAGCTAATGGCAGACTCTTCAAATTTGAATGGATACCCATTATGTTCCACGTAGCAACCCAAGGAACAATCTTTAATTGGGCCAGCCTTGTATCAAGCAGTCTTTCTTCTTGTTTGGCCGCAGCACATGGAGGAGAAGCCAAGAAAAATTCTGAATTCTACATGAGCTCGATATTGGTAGATTGTATACTGTGCAACCAACCTTTCCCTGGTCTCAAGTGTGTCTGGGACAGGGAAACAATGCCTATATACACCGCTTACAAACCACTGTGGGCTCAACAGTACCATAGCCACTACCGGGAGGTCTGCAAGCAATTCATCATGCCACTCTACGCACTCATCTTCCGGAAGGAGTGTGACTATATGTCAGAGGAGGCTATGCGGGTAATAGAAGAGCATGCAGACTATTTCTTGACTGAGAATGGCATGTACATCAGAATGTTTGGTGGGACGAAATGCCCCTTACTGCTTCCCAACTACGCAACAGATTATGTTATTCATAAAGAGGCAGCCAGGTAGTTATTCATTGATGGGATAGGGAATTACCTTTTTGAGCAAAATAAGGCTACATATCCTCCGCTGCCATTCAAACTGGGTAGCTACAGATTTGCCAAGGTAAAACAAGTTGTGGAGTTCATAGAAGAATTGGGGAAGTTCCATTTCGGTGAGATGAATTTTCGAAGGAATGATACTCACGGTAGAATGGCAGAGCACTGTAAAGAACATAAAGTGCATTTTGAGTACACTCACCACTTTGACAAGGAAGAATTTGTCTTCCGAAGTGCCCCTAACTTGACAGCTTTGAGAAGGAGGTTTAAGCCTAAGAACCCCACCAAGGGTGGAAAAGGGGCTGAGCAAGCCAGAGCTGAGCAGTCCAGAGCTGAAGAAGAGGCCAAGAGGAGACAGGAAGAGGCCCAGAAGCTAGAACAGGAAGCTGCAGAATGGCTGCAGAAAGGAGAAAAAGGAAAAAGAAAAGCTGCCCAAGAAGCAGCTGAAAAAGCACAAGAGGCAGCCAAAGAAACAGAAGAGGCAGCCAGACCGGCAACTGAGGATGCAAAAAGAAAGCTAGAGGAAGAGCTCCAAAAGCAGGAGGTTGAAAAAACAGAGCTGCCACAACAATCAATTGCCGAAACATCAATAGGACAGACCCAGGAGGAGGCAAACCCCGAGGTACAAATCCTTCAAGTACCTGCTGCTAGCACTCTCGTGATCCATACGCTCCAGCTAATACCTTTCACTCAAAAAAAGGGAGAGGAAGTTCCCAACTTCAGCACTGTCTATTATGACAGGGCCACCAAAAGAATAATGAGGAGGATGGAAAAGAAGGTGGAAGTGAAAGATCTATCAGGGAAGATGGTCACAGATACCGCTGTCATGCTAGGGACGGACAAGGATCCTAGGTTCACAATAAGAGCAGGGGCTGCCATGATTGATGCATCTGAGGACAACATAAACAGGGTGATGATTGAACTAGAATCAGTTAAGAAGACCTCTGCTCAACTAAAAGATACACTGAGAAAAGAAAGAGATGAAGGTAATAGACTCAAGAGGAAATATAAGCACATGCAAAGGGAACTGGAATCCTTAAAAGATGAAGTCTATACCCTTCAAGTGGAGATGCAAGCAAAGGGAACAGCATAAGAGTCCCTAGAAAACGTACAATAGGAAGCCCAAATTCTAAAGAGTGATAAAGAGCAGTTATTGGCAAAGGTGATAGAACTGGAAGAGCAGCAGAAGGTCATCTATGAGGCCAGTGATTCACAAGTTCAAGAGCTAAAAGGGCAGCTAGCTTCTCTGACCATTGATATGGAGGAAACCAAGGAACAGCAAGTCGATTTGCATCCATTTAAAGAATATATCCTGGCCCAAAAGGCTAAAATGCTACAACTGCAGACTGCTCTGGAAGAAGAGAGGTGCAAAGTCCTTCAGATTGACAACAGGCTAGAAGAGATCATGGAAACTTCCTCATACTTCACTGATCGATCTCAGGAAGTGCTTAAGGTCTTGAGTTCCAGAATGGCAAGGCCAGAAGATGATGCCGAGATTCCAGAAGGGCTACCAGAAAAAGATCATCAAGCCCTCAAGAGAGATCACAACCTGATAGAGTTCGCCATCAGTACTGCAGAAGACTTCAAGAAGGCTGTAAAAAAGATGCAGGGAACATGCTCAGAGTATTTCAGAAGGCTCCTGAATACGTACAATCGATGTCAAACAGAGGCTGAGCATAGGCTTGAAGAGTTCCCAAACCATGAGGCCTTTATGGAAGTATTACAGAAAAGATATCAAGATGCAGAGGCTAGAACTCAGCAGATTAGAGCCATTGATGACCTAGTACTGGAGAACGAGGTAGGCCACGCAGCCATTAGCATGCAGTTACTAGAAGATCAGCTTCAGTTGAGCCTAGCAAGGATCGAGGCCATCAAGAACCAAGTTGAAAGGTTTGAAATCAACATTCAGTTCCTAGAGCCATGCGCTTTTGAAGGCATTGCTACTGAAGTAGCAGCGTGGAAGAAGTTCTTAGATATCTAGGCGGCACCCTCCTCATAAAGGACTGGTCAAACTTTGAAATAATTTAATATTTTTGTAAATTTTTTTGAGAAATGAAGCGTTGGGAGAGCAAAAGGTTGGCAATCCCAAAGGTCACTTTGGGCAGCCCAACCAATTTGACCTTTTGTATAAAAGTAGGAAGCGTAGAAGGAATAAAGTGGCTTTTTTCCCCAGTGAGACTGGTGATGACATATTGTAAGACGAACTACTTCATTTTTCAGTAGAAATTACAGTTTTCCTGTTGAAAGAAGATCGGTGGGATTTCAAATGTTTTGCCATGGATAGTTGAAGGATGAATTACTTTGTTTTTCAGCATTGTGTCCATGAATCGTGAGATCGTTCTAACTTATGACCTATGTCTTGTTTAAATGATTTCTGATTTATTTTATGAAATAACCACCATGAGTAATGCATGCTTATCATGAAACAATTAGTTATCTAGTTGCGGAAATATCTTTCATTGTTCATGCTTGTAAAAGTAAATGTCAGCTATCTGTGATTGCTTTTATCATGTGTGCACATCGGCATTACTCATATATATTAAATATAAGTTGGCTCCCCGGGGATAGGTAGATAGGGATAGATAGATAGTTAGGTCATTGCATAGATGCATGTGTGAATCAAATTTTGGTGAGCCTAAGACGAGAGGTAAGAACCTGCGCATCACATTGCGACTGCTCCCTGCATTCTTCACCACCCTGCACATTTAGTTCGAATTCTTGCATAGCATTCTTAAGTTAAAATACAAATTCCGGTGGATTGGGCCACAACCGGTAAAGCCTTTGTTTCTGTTTGACCTACGATAGCTGGACCGCAAAACCGGACGGATTCTCTATTCCAAACAATCAACGGGCTAGTTGGGAACGTTGATTGGGGAGAATCCCTTTGTGTTGTCGCCTGCGAATTTCCAGGCCTCAACAAGTCAATGGGATGAAATCTGCTGGAAGGAGGGAATTAAGGCATCCCCCATCATCCAACATAAGGTACTTAGCGAAGCTGTATAACGTGGAAGGACTCAATCATAATGTACACGAACCAGTAACCGTACCGGGAATGGCTGACATGCAAAGTCAAGCTAACTGAGGAATGGCCGACTCAGGTTTCAACTTCCTTCAAACAAGAGCATAAAGGCGAATGGTGACTGAATGTAGGCAGCATAAACTCGATATACAAAATTGGGACATCTCTGCGACACAGGAGGCATCGACAGAGGCTCTATAGGGACTGGAAGCTTAACCAGTCGGTGGAGATAAACTTAGAGAAACGAGTACAGCTCCTAAAGTCAAACTATTAACCCAACCAACGGATGTGATATACAGTGTTCTGTTCGAAGGCAACACGACTCGATTGCTGCCAAAGATAACATCTTTTCTTGTCTGGATTTTTGGTTTTTTTATTTTTTTTTGGACTTTTTCAAATATTTTGAAAAGCTTGAAAAATAATAAAAGTGCTTTATAGTTATAGAATAGGAGGAGATGAGTGTCAAGGGACAAACAAACTAGTTCCAAGCAGCATAACATACCTATGCTCAATGCAAGGACACACGTGTGGGATAGCGACACTCGAGGAAATGGCCAGCATAAAGGTCAAGAGGAGTATGAAGCTCTTACTCAAAGTCATGGCGGTACTATACAAAGGACTCCCGGACCTAAAAGAGGACTCACAACATGGGTACCAAATGCAAAAGGGAGCTAACTAGGACACCCATGTATAGGAAATCTCTACCATTCACATAATATCACTTCTAATAGCAGCATGAAGGCTCTGTTATACTATGGAATGGGTTCGTACCTAAGGTTAAGATGGAATGGTCATAAGGAAATGCATAAGTGCAAGCGGATGTGATATCGTAACCTATATGCGAGTTCAGACATAATACTTGTGCTAGGAATGAACGGGTTCCTCGGAGAGAGTGTACAAAAACTAGACCCTACATGACAACCATATTAGTCCAAAACAATTCAAAATATTCAATAAAGAATCCAAACTATAGGATATAGGGAGGAATGATCATGACAACTGCACCCAAAGGAAACAATGCGGTGAACGATGGGACATAAAAAGGAAAGTAAGGTGTAGACCCAACGTTCACGCATCCACTACCACCCCTGTGAGGGTGACCACCGGTGTAAAGACCGAGAGAATGGGGTCAACATCCTCCATAAATGGAGTAGAGGGAGGAATGTGACCACTTCCAAATCTATGAGCACGGTAAGGGGCTGTGATGCCCCCAAGTTTGAAACCAGGGTTCGTACTAGGACCAAGGACAGGTGATAAGATACTAGGCATGCCAAAAATAAAAGGACCCAAACTCAATAGAGCATAAATATACTCAAGTAACCACGATCCCAAAGGCCAACTAGCGCACAAAGAGCACACTCCTAAGAAAATATACAGCCAAAATACAAGCAAACCAGAGGGAGGATATGTGAGCTCCCGAATGCAGCAAGTATGTCTCACCTAGGATAGGCTTGAAACTCCCATACACTACAAGCAAAGGTTTGTAACCAATTAGCTTCAACGCATATAGCGACTATGCTGTCCGACCCCAACCTGGCCGAGACACCTGCTGAATAACCCCTGCAAAGTACCCCCTTGATAACCTAGGTAAGGAAACTAAGGTCACCTCAATATAATCAATGCTTAGGTGGACAGTCGCAGGCGGGATTGACCGTATGGGCAGTGTAGCAAAGCTTGAAACTCTCGAAAGAGCCCCTAGATACGAATACAATCCTAGAAATATCTCCGATGCTACTCAGTTACAACCAGGGGTCATCCCAATCATAACTGCTCACACTGCCTCGTGCTTAACTCCCTTGTAAGAGGAGGATCCTAAGAACACTAATTATATAAAGGAATTTCACACTCTCACCTGGACAGACACATAAATGTTTCGTTCAGTGGTCTTGGAGAATTAACTCACAATGAACTATTCCAAGACTCTAAAACCTAATCTTGTTGATGCACCCTATAAAAGAAAAGAGTGTCATTCATTTTATTATGCGTTGATTATAATTGGCTGTAATTACTCAAAGGGAAATGGTCGTGCAACTAGTGAAGTTATGACTCAGCAGTGAAGTACATATGAACGGCATAACAAACAATGCTAAGTGAAATCTTTTTCAAATGAAAAAAAATAGGGTATTCCACTACATGAGATGCATAAATATATATTCCTTTCTGAACGTCGATGCAATCCTTCCTATATGAAAGCCTAAACACAACTCCCATCCAAGCAATCCAATGCAAGTACCTCCTCAAATCCATATCTAAGATGCAACTAAGAGTGCAACTACCTTGTATTTTTCAATATAAAAGAATGAAAAATGCATTAAATATCATCTAAAACTCTCAGTCTCTGTAGCAAGTATAAAACACAATCCCAGTAAGACACCGAGACAAAAAGAGTAATGCACTAGTGGCAAAACAAAAAGGATAAATGACTAAAACTACTTTCAAAGAAAAATCAATGAAAAAGCGATCTCTGGTCACAAAAGAAGCATCCAACAGACAACATCAGACCCAAGGAAGACCCAACCACATTCACAACCCACCCATTAACTTCCCACAACATCAAACTTGCCAAAAGGGAGGATGTACGTGACTGTTTAAAGAACAACTGTGTATATACGCGACTTTTGGCCAAAAACCTGCATATACAGAGAAGACAGTGGTAAAAACCAGACTAAGGGTCAAACCAATAAAGGGGAGTGTCAATGGATGAACATACTATAAAATGAAACACAAAAACAAGGAGAAACAAAGAGCAAGTCAAGAATATCAAGCACATTGTGCCCCCAAACCCCAAAGAAAAACAAAGAACGTCCCCAGCAGAGTCACCAATTCTGTTACGGAGAAAACTTCCTATGGTTTGGGGTACCACAACAGATAGAGTAACCGCAGAAATCAATTCTTTCCTATATGCAAGAGAAACCAAACATCTAACACTAAAGGATATCGATACATACCTTATTCTGGACGGTTGATGTAGATCCTCGTTGAGCTTTTACACTCTCGCTTGTATAAGTGATTTGCTATCTCAACATTCAGCAAACAAGACAAGCATGCTATATATAATTGTGTTAGACCTACTCTAGCATATATAATCAATAACATATAAGCATTTAAAAGCATCCATGGATTCAATACTCATTTAAATACACATTACTGGATAGGAAAATATATTTCTATTAATATAAAACAAAGATTACAATAGTGACAACCTCTGTCGACACGTCTACGAATCGGAGAAACTAAGTCCTCCACCTGGGCCTCCACTACTTCAATCCTCCATCTCTCGATAGCAAGCTCACAAGCAAAATGCAAGCTTGGGAAGAACACAAAGTGCTCTAAGGGACAAAGGGATGTAGACTCAAGTATAAGCTCTAGCAACAATGGACTATAGTTTTCTTGCTTTTCAATTCCTCCCCCTTCAATGTATCCAAAGGGTTCCTTATATAGCTCTTCAATGGGGTAATGGAAGGTCGAATCCAAGCGATCTCAAGGCATATGGAAGGCCAAGAGACAAGTGATTTGGATCCACATCAAGGAAAACTCCAAAATGATTTGGCCTTTTGCACACATCCCGATGTACGCGGGTTTAAGGGTCAAATCCGCGTATATACGTTAGAAAGGGATTAAAAATCACATATGGCAATTATTACATGTTTTTAGGGATGATCTTGGAAACATCAAAGGTACAAAAATGGTCCATGGGGTCTAAAGAGTCTGCAGAGGGACAGGGAAGGCCATAAAGGTGTGATCCACCATGTGTGGTAAAATCAGTTGTAACAGGTTGACTCCATGTGGGGTGAGCCAACGCAATGGAATGCGGGAGGCCCCAGAATTCTGACTCATCCCCAAGAAAGCAATCACATAAAATAAACGATTGATAAAATAATAATAACCCGCTAGAGAAGTACTTGGAGGCCCGGAGACTCTTCCAAAGACAGTTGCATTGAACACCAAGTTCCCCAAGAAATGCGCCGGAGGAAAGTGCGCCCGTAAAACCCTACCAAAGATGTGCAAGGGAAAGTGCCATAGTAACCCACCAAAAAAGGTGGCATGCCGCGCTAAACAAAATACCTAGTCTCTGGAAGCCGTTACGAGAGGCAACTAAGACTGAAATCTAGAAAGGTGGCCAAAGGGAAAAGCGCTAAGAAGGGAAAAAGAAGCCTGCAGAAAGTGGCAGGAAAACACCTGTGAGGGTTAAGGCCAACGATCAAAACAAGAAGAGGCAGAGTTCGCCTAAATGACAGGACACCAGTCGATGAAACCCTAAGGCTGACCATCGACCAACCATTGAAACCCCGATTGTTCCATCATGCCCCCAAATATCTTCTCGTATCATTCATGAATGATAATACTTCTTAGTTTGTAAAATATAGAAGTATCATTCACATACTCTTAATTATTGAACCAAGTTAAATAATTGTTAAACCATTCAAAGGACTTGTATTCCCTTTAATTCATAATGAACATCCATAACCCATTCAAAGCACTATCGTTCCTTTTGATTCATAATGAACATGAAGAAACTCTTTGTTTAAATGTGAAAAAGATTATTAAATCCAAAATGACAATATAAAATAAAACAAATAAATGAAACACTATCGTTCCTTTTTTATTCATAATGAACATGAAGAAACTCTTTGTTTAAATGTGAAAAAAATTATTAAATCCAAAATGGCAATATAAAATAAAACAAATAAATGAAACGATTAACTTTTAAATATAAATATTTTATTAACAATTTATTAACTAAATGAAACAATTAACTTTTAAATATAAATATTTTATTAACCATTTATTAACTTTTAAATAATAAAGGTAAATATAATGAAGCATTATTATTTTAAATTATCTCACTCTAACATCATTATAAAATTATTATTTCTTTATTATTATTTTTTTAATTAAGTTATCGTATTCTAATATTATTATTTCTTTCCCGATAAAGAAATAATAAAGTACATTGTAAAGCCAATCAGATATATGATTTATAATTTCCCAACAAAAACTATAAAAAACAATATGAGATCAACCCTTTTTTAGAGGAAATTTGACGTCTAAAATGGGCCTCCTAAGGAACATAATAAAATAATAGTTAAAATAATCAAATATTAATATTTATTAATTTTGGAGGAAGAAAGAAGAAAAATATTTTTTTTGTTCGTATTTTCAACATGTCTTCGTGTGTTTTTACTCAAATTTTGAATGGGAGGGCCGAGTACCCACGCGACATACTTTTGACGGACCCCGCTACCCCAAAACCAAGAAATACCTAAAAAACATGATGATGATGTAGCCGGGTATTTCATCACATTTTTCGAGGTATTTTTTGTTTTTGGGGTAGCGGGGTCCGTCAAAAGTATGCCATGTGGATACTTGTTAGATTTAAAATTAAATTCTGCATCCAACGAACCCTTCCGTTCGAAATTTGAGTAAAAACACAAGGAGATATGTAGTTTTTTTTTATGACAAATATGTCAAGTCAATCATTATGGTTGACTCATTTTATTGAAATTCTATTGGTTCTTGAGCTCCAACTCACAAGAATTTATTGTTGGCTCATTTTCTTATAAGGGCCATTTTAAACCCCAAATTTCCTCTAATGCTAGAGATCAAAAGAGTGCCTACAACAAATCAATCATATGCCAAGAACTTACATATTTACATCTCGAAGAATAGTGAACAGGGGGAGATAAACTCCAATTATGACCAAAAGATGTTCAAAGTTCCTCTACTTTCAAGTTAGTTTTCAATATATTCTTCCTAGCAAAGTAATCCTTCTTCTCCACTCAACACCTCTTTAAACTGAAAATGATCTTCATGATTGATTTCCCGATATATATGATAAATAACAATGTGGCTAAATGCAGATAAGAGCTTCTTAGTTATCCAACACTAATTTAAAAGAGATATCACCTGCAAATTGCATTCTTCATTAGCCCAATTTATTATCACCATTGAATCCCTACAGACCTTTATAGAATCAATTCCCAAAGTCAAGGCCACCTTGCATAAAAACCATAGAGGTAATAACTCAACCCTGATGTTGGAATCCCAACCACAATTAAGCTTGAACTTGAAAATATGAACTTCATTAAGTCTTAGAATGACCCCGATTGCACACTAACCATCTTGACCAGCACCATTAAAGATTGCTAACCCGTTGCTTCTCGAGAAAAGGTAATATGAGTCACTTGTCTAATTTTTGGAGGGTTAATGTTAGTAGATTGGTAACCTTTGCAAAGACTTGTAATCTTCACACAAATTTCCTCACTGATCTAATTCATGTCCTCAAAATTATGAGAATTCCTAGCATTCCAAATTACCCAAGAGATGGCCATAGGTAATGCTATGTTCCAAACAATTAATAAACCACTGATGGAAATTATGCTCAAAAGAAAGACTTCCCTATGTCTGAAAAATGTTTAGAGGCTCAGAATTAAACTTCCAAATTTGGATTGAAAAATGACAGTAAACAAATAGATGATCAATAGATTCCGTTCCATCCTTACATAAGCCACAAAAATTTGGTCCAATCCAACTTCTAATTAAGAGATTAGCCCAAGTCTTAATCCAATTCTCAAGAGAGAACTATATACAACTGGAAGGTGCCATTTCCATAGTTTTTTATACCACCATATATGAACAATGTAGGAGTGTTCTTTTGTGTGTATAGTTTTCTTTTTTAAATATATAAAAAAGAATATCGAAATTTTTAACGTATAAAATCATATTAAATTATCTAGTTTGACTTTAGATTGGTATATTAACCAGAAGGGATGAGCAAAAGAAAAACCCAAGCCCCTGTGCGGATTAACCAGAGAGTTTTCCTCTTATCTAGTACCCATTAAACCATAACATGGTGGTTGTCGGTAACTTGAGTACCTATCCATGAAAATGTATTACATTACACAAGCGAGGAACAAAAGTTGGTGGTGAATCTGAATATTAAACCATAATCATGTAACTCACAAACTACAAATTTAGCAAACCTGAACTGTTTTCCAACATAGCCACGTTGAGTAACTGTCAACTGGAAACATGGAAGAACTACACTAAAAAAGGCATATCTCCCGCCATTGGTGTTGTACCACTAAACATGGTTCTACTGGAGTGACTGAGGGCCATAGGTCGCCTCTGGTTCACATGTAGAGTAACATGGGTTTAGTCCAGCCGTGCATGATTAAAACTTATCCAAGATAGTCCAGAACTTGAATGACAAGTATCAAAAACAACAATGAGATTTAATTATTTTACAATAACAGTACATCATAACAGATTTAATTATTTTACAATAATAGTATCATATGAATTGAAGCTACAAAAGAATATGAGGAAAGCTTTTTCTTCTTGGTAAAGCCAACCATTAATATTGAATTGAAAATTTTTGCGAGCTTCCACCCTAGAGAGACAAGTTGCTTCCTTGCTAGTTCTCGTATCTAATCCACTTCTACTCTTCTTGTAACCCATATTTTCTCTGTTTTCTTTGCTTGATTTACAAGCTGCAGTGAGCAAAGTAGACGAGAAAGATTGATTTATGGAACAATGGTGATGATTATGATGGTTATGGAGATGTTTTCCATTGTGCGGATAATAATAATCCAATTGAACGATCCCACTTCTCTAATAATTCCAATTCCAAACCCATCTGATTCTACAAGCATTTGAAGAAATAATTAGGTCGTTATTGATCATCAAGTATTTAGGTGACTTCTTTTCAGTGATGGTATTCCTAGATCTCTCATCTAGGATCTCCTAGATATCTTGCAACTCATCACTTGCAACACTCAATATACATTAAAAAAGTGGATTATGTCCTTACCACCATTCAAAATATGCAAGGCTACAACGAAAGCAACTGTTAAAGAAGTGAAACAAATCTAGACAAACTATGGTTTTCTATTTTTCCTCGGACACTTTTCTCTAATGTCGATTCAAGCTTGACAATTATGAACCCAACAAACTATTTATTTGTAATGTTATCCACTACATGAAAACATATATCTATCACACAATGACATATAACCTATTAATAATATGAAAGCACCAAGTCATAAATGCAATAAATCCTTCTTAGTATGTTGCGCAATCAAACGCCCAACAAATCAAGAGAAGAAACTTTGAAATTCATCCATGGAGTGCAATGGAGGGAAGGGAAGACTGTTATCCACTTTATCAAAACATCTATCTACCACACAATGACTTATAATCTATTAACCATTAGAAATAACCAAGTCATAAATGCAATAACTCCTTCTTAGTATGATGCACAATCAAATGCCCAACAACTCAAGAGAACAAACTCTAAAATGCACCCAAGACACACCCTATCCATTGTTTCATCCATGGAGTCTAATGCCCCCACCATACCTCTTTTCCTACGACCTCCCCAACCTCACATGTTTTAAGTTGGATCCCACTGCTTCTTAATTTAATTTAGTTGTCTACCCACATTTTAAGTTGAATCTAGCCACTTAATTAACTCAATTGTATACCTAATTTTATGTCATAATACATGAGAAAAAACAAATTTTGTAAATGTTATACGTGCTATTACCACAACAAGATTTTTAGTGGTCATAGAGAAATAAATAAAAATCAAGATCCAAATGAGTTCCTTGTATAGAAACGGAAATTTGGAAAAACCACCAATCTATCATATATATTCGTAATTATCACCATTTTATCCCTCGTTCATTGAGAAATCAACGTGTTAAAAATATTTCAAAAATAATAATCTAAAAGTCAATATACTACAAACTATACCAAAGACAAAAATGTTTATGTATAGATGAATGCCATTTACAACTTCGATACATAAAGACATTATATACAAGTCTACAATGAAAATCTTTATTCTTCATTTTTTTCTTATAACTTACAAGATTGCATCTAAAATACAACTAAAAACATTTAAATTTATGTTTAATTACATGACTCCGAATATAACTAAATATGTTAGGATATTTAGACACTTGGGAGTTAGTTAAGATCAACTTGTGTAAAGTGTATTTCTTTAGTATGTATTAGTATGTATTTGTAAATATTCTAATCCGACGGTCACGATATGTTCTAGACATAGAGTGATCCGACGGTTCAACTTCTCTTAGATCATATGTACCATTGATCCGTGGTTTAACACCTGATTGGTCTATGATCTCTATTTAAAGAGCATAGAGGGTCCTTGGCTAGTTGATCGAATATGAGAAGCTCATGTAACTTTCTTTCTTTTGCATAATAAATTGCTCCAAGTAGCTATTTGGTTAGGGCCGTGGACTGTTTCCCTCTCGAGGGTCTTAACCACGTGACAAAAATTGGTGTGTTGATCTGTGATCTATTTGTGTGAAGTAGTTGCTTAAGGTGTTCGGTCTTTTGGGAGTACCCTGTGTACCCGAACATGGTATCAGAGCTTTTATGAAGAGCCACTTTTGGTTTTGATCAAGATCTGGAACCGGTGTTGCCGAAACTTTGAAAGGGTTTCTGGTTCTGGATTTTCTATGCATTTTTGTCCTGTGGGAGTTGTTCCATTGCGTTCGGAGCGCTGTTTACATTGGGAAATAGTTTTCGTTTCACAAAAAACTGTTTCCGTTTGTTTCAGAAACACCCATTTCGGCAAATCTGAAGATATAATGTTACAATGACGGATTTGTTTTTTTTAAATCTCTCATATCTTATCAGTTTTATTATTAGATCCTTTTTGTTTTAGTCTCAGACCGTTGCCTTCCCTGACTGCGTATGCTCTTTGCTGTGCACCTTGCTCAATCGCGACGAATCAGAAACAGTAAAGGAAAGTTTTTTTTCTTGTCTTCTCGGATACGTATGCTCTTTGTCGTGCACCTTGTGCGATCACGGCAAATCAGAAACAGCGAGAAAACTTGAAAACGTAGACTTTCCAGGTAAGTTAACCAAGATCTAACCACATTGTGTGGGAAAAAAAAATTTGTTTTTATTTTTTGTTTTTTTTGTGATTTGCAGGAAAAAAATGCAAGCACGGAGAACGAGAGATAAGAGTTGAAAAAAAAAACCCTTTCTTTTTCCATTCTTTTACGTATCTTTTAAACTTAGCTCACTTGGTCCAAAGTTGTTTTATTCCTTAATAGGTCTTGAGTTCAAGTCTTATTAAGCTACTTTTTAGTGCATGCAATTTCTATTTATAAATTGCTTTATTGTAAAAGTGCATCTCACATAAATAAAATAAAATAAAAAGTGAGTCACTTAAGTCTTTTAATTTATTGCCGCACTATTTAAAAGTAACATTATTGTAAAAGTGAACCTCACTTATTCTACAAAAGTGATTCACTTCAAAGCAACTTTATTGTAAAGTAATTGTCAAAGGTTGATCTTGGGAAGAGGGGGGTTCTTTTTTTTAGTTGGTCAAGTTAATAACTGACACGTCACTATTGGGGACATCTTCAACATTTTCTTTGATTAAGCATAACTTCATCATCTACAATCAGTTTTCAGTGCCGTTTTTTATTAAACCACATATTTTTTCGAGCTCTTTGCAACCAAACAGTTAGTTTCTATTTTTTCAGTCATTATTTTACAGTATGGCCGACCCTTGTGATATTATACTTGCAAGTTCTAACTATTTCTTATGGAAATCTCGTATGGAGGATGTTCTACGAAGTAGGGGACTTTTCAGGATAATCTCAAGGAAATAAACAGAACTCACTGATGATGATAAGAAAATTAAATGGGCAAATAGATGTGATGAAGCTCGTGGATTGATTGGGATGTCAATCTCTACTAATTTGCGATTCCACATATCTGGAATTGATGAACATGATAAAGCCTGGGAAAAGTTGGAATCTGTGTTTGGTAAACACAATGAAATTCGGGGTCATCAACTTGAGAATGAGCTGCTTTCCTTGAATCCAAATGATTTTTCATGCATTCAAGACTATTTATCTAACTATAAAACTTTTAGACTCTTGTGTGTAGAATGCAAGATTAAGAAAGAAGACAAACAATATATTTATCATATTTTTTTCAAACTTGGACCTGCATATTCTGTTTTTGTATCTACATTCTACTCCATGAAAGAATCATTGACTGCAACTAGCTATCAAGAGCCTAGTCTTGAATCCTTTTGTGATTCCTAAATTAGAGAGCAAGATAAGCTCACTCATCTTGGAATAATTAACAATGCAGATATATCTGGGAAAGCCTTATTGTCCCAACAGAAAGAAAAGTCCAGGCCTCCCAAGAAACAAAATTTTCGCAATAAAAAGGCAAATAACAAGAGTCCCAAACCCTCTCAGTCATCTCCTTCTTTAAAAAATGACAAAGGATCCGAGCAAAAAGGAAAGAAGACTGAGTGTCATTGCAATTTTTGTGGGAAATATAATCATGATGAATCTAACTGTTTCAAGAAGATGGTAGCCATAGAAGTAGCACATCAGCATAGATTCATCTTCAGAAGCTAACTCTCATGGACATGCACTTTGTTCTTCTAGTTACTCTTATACTGCATCTTCTTCTTCTATTTCAAATGAATGGTTCATTGATTCTGGAGCATCTTATCATATGGCTAAGGATCAAGCCATATTTTCTACTATGCATGAATGTAACACCAAACAAATATTTGTTGGTGATGATAGATCTCTAAGTGTTGTAGGATCTGGAACAGTTCCAGTAGAAAATGGTCATTTCAGTGATGTACTATGTGTTCCAAAAATTTTCTGCAATTTGTTATCAGTCTATCAAATTACGCATTCAAGTGAAGATAAAACTGTGATGTTTACACCTCACCAAGTTGTAATCAAGGATTTTAAAAATCCTCAAAATGTCCTTGCTACTGGAACTGTTAATGATACTACTAGGTTGTACAAATTTAACAACTTTGGGTCATCACCTTTTCCTTCATTTTTTGTTGCTCATAGTGATGACTTGAACAAACTTTGGCATGAGCGATTTGGTCACTTAAATTATTGCTCATTGCAACAACTATGTAAAGATAATATGGTGACTGGTCTTCCCATGGTATCTTGCAAAGATGGTGTTTGTTTCGGTTGTGTACTTGGAAAACATCATCAGGACAGTTTTGACAAACATGCCTCTTGCCACGCCTCGGTTCTTTTGGAGCTTGTGCATAGTGACTTGTGTGGTCCTCTTCCATATGCATCCTTTTCTGGTTTCAAATATTTCTTAAATTTCATTGATGACTACTCCAGACGCACTTGGGTTACTTCCTAAAACTTAAGAGTGAAGTATTTAACATGTTCTTGGCCTACAAGGCCCTTGTTGAAAAACAATCTAGTCATCAAATTGTTAAGTTAAGATCTGACAATGGAGGAGAATATGTTAACAACAAGTTCACCACTTTCTGCACTGAACAAGGAATCCAACAACAACACATTGTTCCATATACACCATAACAAAATGGTGTAGCTGAACGGAAGAACCTCACTTTAAAAGAAATGGATAATTGTATGATCCAATCTAAGGGACTAAGTCTTCAATATTGGGCTGAGGCCATAAATTGTGCAAATTACACAGTTAATCGCACACCCACTAAATTTTTACAAGGTATAACATCGAAAGACGCATGGAGTAAAATTAAACCAGATGTAAGTCACTTTCGTGTGTTTGGTTATGAAGCATGGGCTCACATTCCGGATGAAAAACGGAAAGCATTGCAGCCTAAAAGTGAAAAGTGCATATTTGTTGGATATTCTGAAGATGTAAAAGGTTATAGACTTCTTCAGCCCCATTCACATGATATAATCATTAGAAGAGATGTTAAATTTGATGAAAATCTCTTGGCCTGCGAGCCTAACTTGGCGGGTGTGCCATCTTTGGCCTGCGAGCCTGATTCAGCGATTGTGCCTTCTTCTTCTTCTTCTTCTTCCAACTTCCTTGACAGGTTTCCAACTCCAGTTTCTGATGATGACAGTGAGGATGAAAATCCATCTCCACCTGCTCATGTTCCTCCAATTGCACTAGCACCAATACTTCCTCAATGGTTCCGTTCAACATGTGAAGCAGCTGGTGATCTTGCCGGTGATCCTAGAGATCAACGTCGAACACATTCTCAGTTTCAACGAGCCTCTTCTCTTTTGGCTCAAGTTTCCGAGAATCATGATCCAGAAACTTTTGTAGAAGCTTCAGGAAATCCAGATTGGGATGCAGCTATGGATGAAGAATATTGTTCCTTAATGGTGAACGATACTTGGGATCTTGTTCCTCTTCCAAAAGGAAGAAAACTTATCAGATGTAAATGGGTCTACAGAACTAAGTATGCATTAGATGGAAGTGTTGAAAGACTTAAT
This sequence comes from Pseudotsuga menziesii, assembly GCA_001517045.1. Classification (NCBI taxonomy): domain Eukaryota; kingdom Viridiplantae; phylum Streptophyta; class Pinopsida; order Pinales; family Pinaceae; genus Pseudotsuga; species Pseudotsuga menziesii. The sequence goes on along the minus strand of LPNX010100716.1, from coordinate 179,346 downwards.
GCAAGGTTAGTTGCCAAAGGTTTTTCCCAAGTTGAAGGGATTGACTACAATGAAACCTTTGCGCCTTTAGCAAAAATGAACTCCATCTCCCTTGTTGTTTCCCTTGCAGCCTTACATAACTGGGAAGTCCATCAAATTGATGTCAAGTTTGCCTTCTTACATGGTGATTTACATGAGGAAATTTACATGGAACAACCTCCTGGATATGTTCAGAATAACTCTAGCGTTGTTTGTCTCCTTAAGAAATCCTTATATGGCCTTAAGCAAGTTCCTAGAGCTTGGTATGCCAAAATGGGTAGTTTTCTCCTTAACACTGGTTTTTCTAGATGCCATTCTGACCCCAATGTCTATACCAAGAAAGTAGGAAACCATCTCATCATACTTACTCTTTATGTTTATGATCTTATCCTTACTGGTAGTGACCCTAAACTTATCACCCATGTGAAATCCAGTCTTAAGCAAAATTTTGAAATGTCAGACTTAGGACATTTGCATTATTTTCTTGGTCTCCAAGTCTTGCAAACCAAAGAAAGAATCTTTCTTTCCCAGTCTAAGTATGCTTGTGACCTTCTTTGTCGCTTCCACATGGAAGATTGTAAACCAGCCCCTTCTTCCTTCCAATCCGGAGTCAAACTTTCTACCACTTGTACTTCCCCTGAAGTAGATGCCACCTTGTATCGTCAGCTTGTTGGTAGTATTTTATACTTGACTCATTCCCATCCTGACCTTTCCTTTGCCATTGATCGTGTTGCCCATTATATGCAAACTCCTCATGAAAGTCATTGGAAAGTAGCAAAAAGAATACTTCGATATATTCGAGGTACAATTCAGTTTGGGATTCATTACAGTACAGGAGGGAAACCTTTGTTGGTTAGTTTCACTGATTCAGATTGGGCTGGCGATCCTGATGATCGAAAGTCTACTGCAGGTTATGTTTTCAGTCTGGGATCTGGACCTGTCACTTGGGCTTGTAAGAAACAACAAGCTCTTGCTCTTTCTTCAGCAGAAGCAGAATATCGAGCCGCAGTTAATGCCAGTCAGGAAGCTTTATGGCTTTAACAGATCCTTTCAAAGTTTGGATTTGAGCAGCAGCAGCCTACTCCACTTTGGTGCAACAATCAAAGTGCCATCAAGCTTGCCAAAGATCCAT
>LPNX010100716.1:165747-177866 GCA_001517045.1 Pseudotsuga menziesii | reverse complement strand
AAGTAGCTATTTGGCTGGGGCCATGGACTGTTTCCCTCTCGAGGGTTTTAACCACGTGACAAACATTGGTGTATTGATCTGTGATCTATTTGTGTGAAGCAATTGCTCAAGGTGTTCGGTCTTTTGGGAGTACCCTGTGTACCTGAACAAAATAAATAATACAGTTTTTTTTGTTTTGAAAAAAAAGTAAATAACAATTTGTAATTCCTCAAACAATTTTTCCAAGATATATGATATTTCATTATGACCACCCCATAGACTATAGAGTGTACATAAATCATATACAGAGAATAAATATATCATAAAGTGGAATTTGACTTTGGTAAGAAAGGGTACCAATTTTTCCTCACAAACATTATACCTACAATTAATTGACATTCCTTCAAATAAAAATTTCAACCTAATTTTAAGGTTATAATCAAAAGAAATACCAAATTGGTGTATAAAACCCCTTGTTTATGGGACAAGGGACACTCTCCAAATAGTGATTTGATTGCCAAAATTTACTAAAGTGTGCATACCATCCCATTTTTCGATAAGCATGTTTTTTCTTAACAATGTCAATATCTAGTTTTCTTGTGAAAAGAACAATGTCAATATCAAGGAAAATTCCAAGGACACATATTGATTTCTTTTAAGTGTAGAAATCTTGTAAAACCTTACTAATTCTTAAATTTCCAACCATAGAATATTTAGGATATTTTCATAAAAATATCCAAGTTTCTAATATTTTATGGTAAAATAGTTTTATCACATAAAAATGGAACAAATCATTAAAAAAAATTAATGGATTTAAAAAAAAACACACATTAAAAATTAAACAATAAACTAAATTTTTCTTGACCGATATCATATATATATCAAAACTTATTTATTAACCATCCCATGATCTTATTAAGGAAAAATCTAATTCTTTTATTATTATTAATAACTATTTTTTTCATATATCGCATGTAAATTAAAAAAATCAATATAACTTTACTTCTTAATTTCTTTTATATTTTCCAATAATAATTTGAATGTTTGTGCACCAAAAGAGCATCACGATTCACAATAGCTATTGACTAAATTGATCCTTGCAATCCTAATAGGATAAGAAATTACCTTAGAAAGACTTTTACGATGAGGTCATTAGATTGTGAATTTTTTTTATATCTTTCACGTGAGTTTGGATCGCCCATGGATTTGATCAATAATTTCATCAAAAGGATTATTTTAAGTTCAATGTTCTCATTATAAGGTTTGTTTGATGTGAGGGATTCTTTCAAAGTTCAATCTTCACATCTTATGGGTTTATTTAATTTGATTGGTTTAATCTAAGAGATTTTTTAAATTCAATGTTCACAATGACTAAGGGTGTGTTTGAATTGTTTGGTTATGTTTGATTTGACGGGTTATAATGATACGACTATGAGTTTTTTTGTTTATACTACATTTTTTTAACTACAATTCTTTCTTCTTTAGACATTAAATAAATTATTAGAAAATAATTTAATCTTTTAAATTTTCTTAGAAATTAAAGGGTATTGCAATCTATCTATAAGCATTACGTTAATAAATCATTATTAGAAAATCATTTAGTCTTTAAATTTTACTGCAAATTAAAGGTTATTTCAATCTACCTAGATAGGAAATTAGTTCAAATTGATGATCATTGTTTACAAAAGGATTGCTAGTATTTGATACGTCGTCTAATGTTGCAAATATGTTTGAGTGTTTAGACATAACCATCACTGCAATTCTAATAGGTTGTAGAATGATGTTTTGCTTTTTATATTCATTATATTAATTATTAATTTTCATTTGCGAGATGCTTATTAGTATCTCATTTGAATGGTTACTTTATATATTTAATAATAATACATTTTTTTATTATAAAATTATATTGTATTTTTTTAATGTGGAACAATTTTTTTATTTGAAATTTTCGTCATTTCCATTATCTTGTACAATTATGAAGTTTGTAGTTGCAACATTTGTAGAGATTCCTAAAAAAAGATTGAACACATCCACAAGTGTCTCATAATGTATAACCTCAAGATTAAAAACATTACACCATACCCTATTTTCTTTCTAGAAGTGGGTCTCCCCATCCAGAACATCGCTATGATTATGTACAAATACATGGTAAATAACATGGGAAACCAGAAACTCCTAAAATTGATTTAAAATCCATTCATGACCAACTTCAGCTAACCGACAAGTATAAAGCCTCCATGGCTTGGTTAAACCTTTGGGGATAAACAAAAATATCACTCTGCAAGATATCAATAACATTAAATTTTTTATCACATATACTATAAGGAGGTCATTAACCCTAATATTGAAGATAAAAAATATATCTTTGTTTTAACTAGCTTGAGGGAAAAAATTAATTTGGCCAAGATTAGAGCGAACTCTCATGAGCTTCATATTGAAACAAGTTGCTCGACAATTCTTAAAACACTATTGGTGGAAAGGATTTTCCATCTCTATGAGACTAAGAGCGTTGAGGACGAAAGCCACTTTCTCTTAGAGTGCTTTACATACACTCACATTAGACCACAGTTCCATAATCTTTGCTATAATACAAACCTCCCTAACTTCTAACTTGTCAAAACTATGGTAACCTAGGAACGCCTCTTTCTAAGCTTTTTGAGTACAAAAATAAAATTTCACTGTAATTTAGGTAATCTTCTTAAGGTATAATAAACCAAAGTTAGTTTCAGTGTAAGTTAACTACCATCATCATCATCATAAATATTTAAAAAAAATTGTAATTAAAAAATATATATATTACAAGTAAATTATTTTTTTTTTTTAAATTTACTATTTTTTATATAACATTTTTATTAATATATTTCCCTTTAAAAACAAAGAAAAGCCCCTGGCCTTTACAAATAGTCACTAAAATCACTCATACAATTTTCCATACTTTCTTAATCTGGTTAAGCATTTATCTTCCAAAAGTTTGAGGAACTTGTTAATTTATAAATCAATTTGCATCTATAGTTAAGCATTTAATTTTCAAAATTTTCTAACAACTTTTAATTTATAAATCAATTTGTAGCTATAGTGGACACATTTGCTTACTTAGAGCTACTATCTTCCAAACTCCACACTACTCATTTAACGAGGAGCTAATTTATAATTATTGTTTGTAAATATAAAATAAAAATAAGAAAAAGATAAGTATTATGTAGCTTTGAAGTGAGAGATGTTTTTTATATTATTTTATATCAAAGTAAAAGTTAAGGATTTAATTCATTGGCTTAGTTAGGTCAGGTTTCGGTGAAAAAATTAAAAAAAAAGAAAGAAGGAATACAAATTGAATATAATAATGTGAAATTTATAAATATTATTTGTAAAAATAAAATAACAAAAATATGAGGAATATAAGCATTATGTAAATTATTTACTTGTAACTTTGAAGTTATAGATATTTTCCATTTTGCTTTCATGAAAGTAAAATGAATAGAATATAAATTGATTATAATAATGTGATATGAAGTGAGATATATTTTATCAATTTATTTAGAACAAAGTAATATAACAAGAGTTACATGGTGGTAAATTCCTATGTTATGCTAAATAGACTTTATAATTTTGCTAAAAAATTTTTACAATTTTTAATATTAATAACTATGATTCTATATATATATAAAAGCTAATTGCAAAATATAAACTAAACTTAAATTAAAGGAATACTCATGACATCCATGTCCAAGGTTCGATTTCTCTTACGTTCATCTACTTTTGTTGTAAGTGGTTTCTGATGCGAGGTTGTAATCAATTTTATTGCCTTTATGAATACAAAAGCAATGCAAATAATTTTGAAACCTCAATACATCTACCTTGCAATGACCAATAATTTACTTTGGCACCAATAATTCCGGTACACTACATAAGATTTCTATTTGTCACTCTAATCTTTATTGTATCTCATGTAATACACATTGTCTTTGAATGTGACCCCGTTTAGGGATTGGGGACTAGAACAATCAAGTAAATATTTATTTATTATTATTATTTTTATAAATATGTATTTACTAATTTATATAAAAAAAATAACTATACTAACTTGGTATATAAAAACTAAAAACAAAAGAATTAGCATAAATATAGTGATTCCTATTTGTAATCTAAGTATATTACATAAAAATACATCGAAGGCTTTAAGAATACATCTCAGGTTCTAGTGAATTTCAAACCCAACATTAATTCTTAAAAAAATTACAAATTTGTTGATCATCACACAAACAATTATCCACTTTTGTATTAGTAAATACATGACTTTCTTAATATCCAATAATCAATTTTACATGACAAACTTTAAATTCGATGTCATAATTACCCAAATATTTATGCTAACTCAACCGTTATCCACCTTTGGATTTGAAAAGACATAACCTTAATATCCAATAATCAATTTTATATGAAAAACTTTAAATTTGATGTCATAATTACCCAAGGATTTATGCTAACTCAAAATAATTGTTTTAATTTCCAAAATGAATAAATACACTTTAGATTTGGATTATGGTAAACTTCCTTTCGCCTTATTAATGGGCATCTATAGTACATAACATTTTTCATTTAAGTGCACTTTATTTTTTAATATTTTTAAACCATATACATAATAAAATATAATTTAAAAAATGACTTACATTTTACTTCACCATATCTTTATTTTTAGATTTTTTTAATATTTTTTTAACAATATACATAATAATGGTCGATGTAAAGAAAAAATATTGGGTGTTTCTTGGCTCTGCGGAATAGGGCTTTGACGGAACGGAAGCAATAGTGTGCAGAAGCACAGACCTAGGTCAGTTTGGGGTGGGGGCTGCAACCCCCCTAAGCGGCCATGGAAACAGCGACCTCCCGGTGCCATACTTCTGGCGGGAGTGGAGGTGCCAACGGAGATCTAGACGGCGAGAGAGATGGACCGGTCGTGGGGAGAATATCAGGCCAGGGAGGATGCCTCCCGAGGGCCCAGAAGATTCCATCAATCCAGATCCAATTGAAAACAATACGAGGGAAAATTGAGATGTGGAAAGAAAAAGCCCTCATAGGGCAATTTGTAGGGGTTTAATCGAGAGAAAGAGATCTAGTTCGGTGGATCCAGGGCACCTGGAAACCTAAGGGCCACTGTGACCGTCATTTGGGGGAAAAGGGGTTTTTCACCATTGTCTTTTTTAACCAGGAGGACAGAGATAGAGTCCTGGAGGGAGGGCCTTCTTTTTCTTGGTAGGGCTCTACCTGAGACCCTGGAAGGAGCGATTCAACTCGGAAATTGAGTATCTGACAGTAGCCCCTGTGTGGATCTGATTGGTTGGCCTCCTAGGAGAGTACTGGGATATGGAAATTTTGAGAGACATTGGTAATTCAATAGGGGAATTTGTGAAGGTAGTCGAGCAAACCATGAATCAAAGGTACATGTCCTATGCTCGCATTTGTATCTATATGGACTTATCTAAGGACCTCCTAGAGGCAATAAGCTTAAATTGGGAGGACAAGGAATGGATCTAGTAGATTGACTATGAGCAGCTCCCTTTCCGGTGCAGGATCTTCCATGAGTATGGCCATTTTGGGAGGAACTGCCCAAAAGGGGCCCGAGAGTAGCCGATCTCAAGTCAAGAAGGGGAAGAGAAGCAGGCCAACGAAGGATTCATGCAGGTCAAGAGCAGGAGGCGGGGCAAGAACAACAGAGGGAAAAAACCTCGTAAGGAAATGGTAGGAAAAACCCTAAATAGCTCAAACCCATTTCAGATCTTGGAGGAAGAGGACGTAGGGAAAGAGCAGGTGGAGAAATATGTCTAGGCCAATTCTTAGGAAGTAGAGATGAGGATGCTGACGGACGGAACTGACGTGAACCACCCGACGGATGTCATGGAAGAAGACGAAGTGGAGGAAATGGAATTAGGAGAGCTAGACTTGGATGCACTTGAAAAGGAAAGCGAAAAGGCAGGCCAGGTTTATGTCTCTAAGGAGCAGGTGTAACTTCTCCAGAAAGCCATCATCTGATACAAAGCTCACCAAGATCTGGGGATCAGTGTAGAGCCTCAGAAGTGGAGTAAGAGGAAGTCTCCAGAGGAGGACCTAAAATGAGGCCAAAAGATGAACAAGTAGAGGATCACAGAAATTGGGGTCAAGTTAATCGAATCAGGTCAGTACCCAACGATAAGGGCGGTCTTTTCTGAAGTAAGTAAGGTTACCCAATGAAGATAGTCTCTTGGAATATTAGGGGGTGTAACCACCCGAAAAAGATTAAAACCCTAGCTATAAAGATTAAGCAAGAAAGACCAGACGTTCTATTTCTACAAGAAACTAAATGTAGCTTTGAAGCCCTAATGAAAGTGGGATGGAAAATATGGAAAGGCACCAGGATCATGGCAACAAACGTAGAGGGTATAGCAGTACTATGGAATCCAAGGACTGTTGAACTCTTAGAGTGGCGGGCCAATCATTTCTCACTAATGGAAGAATTCAAGTTTTTAAGCTCAGGGATCACAGGGACCCTAGTCAATACATATGGACCCAGTGCTTTCCCCCAAAAACAGGCCTTTATCCACCATCTGAAATGGTTGAGTGATGTGTCCCATGAGGGGAACTAGATCGTTGGGGGGGATTTTAACTTGATCAACTCTCTCAGGGAAAAGAAAGGGGGTCAGAGGGTATTGGACAACTACCGAGAGGAATTCAGGGAGCTGGTGGCCCACAATCCCCTAGAGGGTCTGGAGACAAGGGATGGGTGTTTCACATGGAATAAAAGGAGGGGAGGGGAGAACCTTGTAGCTTCTCAGATTGACAGATTCCTGGTTTCATAGAACATCATTCGAGGATCTGGGGAAATTAGGGCAAGTGTCCTCCCAGCAGCGGGATCTGATCATTGGCCAATCAGTCTCAACTAGGACTGGTCGAACGCCCTCATGGAAAACCCTTTTGCTTTGAGCAGTTCTAGCTGGAGCACAAAGAATTTAAGGGTCTGGTGGAACAATGGTGGCATGAATTGGACACCCCTAGGGGGACAAGAATGTACAGCTTCCAATAGAAACTCAAGGCTCTGAAAGCTAAGATACACATGTGGAACAAAGAGGACTTTGGTAATACCTTTTAGGACAAAAAGAAACTCATCCAGGACATTGACCTCATCCATTAGAAATGTATGGAATCTGGATGGGACACGAAGATGAAAGAGAAGGAGAAATACATTCTCAACAAACTAGATGCAAGGGAAAGGAAGGAAGAAATATACTAGAGGCAGAAGTCAAGGGTTAAATGGATTCCAGAAGGAGAGAAAAAATCTAAATTCTTCCATAACTCTATGATCCACAATAGACTAGGCTCGAAGATCCATAGAATCAAAAGCACAGCTAGGTCCCAGGTGGAGACTAGGGGAGAGGTAGAGGAAGAACTAACCAGCTACTTTAAGGGGATAATGACTGAGGTTAACAATGACAGGGATCGGGACATCTCTCGGATCACTGCTCTCATCCCTAGGACTATAACCAAGGAGGACAATGAGATGCTCAATAAACCTATCTCCATGCAGGAGGTTGAGGAAGCAGTGAGCCAGATAGCCCAAGGGAAGGCCCTCGGCCTAGATGGATTCACAACCAAATTCTTTCTGTTCTTCTGGGACACGATGAAGGAGGAATTTTGGGAAATTGTTGAGGAATCAAGGAGCAAGCGAGGAGTGCTCAAAGCCTTCAATGAAACCTTTCTATCCTTGATCCCAAAGGGGGAGGGTGCATATTCCCCAAGTAATTTCAGACCTATAGCCCTCTGTAATGTGATTTATAAAATCATTTCCAAGTTGATTGTGAACTGATTAAAACCACTCCTTCCAGGCCTGATTAGTCCGAAACAATCTAGTTTCATCGAGGGTAGACATATTTTAGATGGTATCATTGCAGTCCATGAGACCATCCACTCTCTAAAATGGACAAGAAGGCCTAAAATGCTCATCAAGATTGATACAGCCAAGGCCTTTGATAAGATCAGCTGGAAATATAAGGAGAAGATGCTGAGGGTGTATGGTTTTAGCACAGAATGGGTGGAATGGGTCATGGTTATGGTTATAACACCTTTCTTCTCCATCCTGTTGAATGGGTTCTTGACTAAGCTTTTCAAGCCAACCAGGAAGATCAAGCAAGGAGATCCTCTCTCACCTTTCCTCTTTATCCTAATGGCGGAGGGATTGAGCAAGCTCATCCAATACCAGGTGGGGGGAGGAGAAATTAGGGGTCTATCCCTCCATGAAGGTATGGAAAAATAAACTCACCAGCAATTCATGGATGACACGATGCTTATGGGGTACCCTTCAGTCCAAGAATCCCATGCTTTCAAAATGATCTTAACGCTCTTTGCAAATGCATCTGGGCTGGCAGTCAATGTCGAGAAGCCACAAATATTTTTCTTAAACACATCACCCATCATCCAATAGAATATTGTAAGGATTTTGGGTTTCACCAGGGGATCCTTCCCTTCCAAGTATCTAGGTGTTCCTTTGGGGCAGGGAACCATCAAGAGCACATCTTGGCAGGATCTACTGGATCAGATCAAGGGTAGACTATCAAGTTGGGTTCTCAGGCCCCTGAACTTGCTAAGTAGGATGGTCTTGGTAAAGTCGGTCCTCCAAGCCATGCTGGTTTATATTTTCTCTGTCCTATCAACCCCAAAGTCCATCATCAAGGAGATGAGGAGTATTCAACAAAATTTTCTATGGGCAGGCCGAGAAGCTAAATCCAAGTTCTCTCTGGTTAGCTGGGATAAAGTCTACTCCCCGAAGGAAAAAGGTGGTTTGGGTCTTCACGATCCTGAAGTCATGGGGGAAATCAAGGGGGCCAAAATATGGTGGAGGTGGTGTAATTATATGCAGGAACCATGAGCTAAGATATGGCACATTAAGTACATGAGGGATCAACCCAGGACATGGCTGATACAATTCAATGAGGAACCATTGGGATCTCACATTTGGACGAAGGCTCTGACAAGACGAAATATTATTTAGGAGCATAGCTTCTGGGAGATCAAGGTGGGGATTGAAACCAACTTCTAGGAAAACTCATGGAATCAGCTTCCCAAACTTAGGAATGACCCACACTGGCAGCACATATGAGCTAGAGGGATTGAGGAAGGAAATACGAAGGTACACCACTAATGGGAAGAAGGAGCCCAAGGGGATCAACGACGATGGATAATTCCAAAAAGGGGAGATGAGCGGATCTCAGAGGATGACCTTCGATCCTTCAATAATGAACTATAGGAACGATGCATTATGCACAAAGATAGGGAAGATACTCTTCAATGGGGATACACCCAAAAAGGATCCTTTAGCATAAAATAATCCTACGATATCTGGATAAGGATTCAGGAGGGGGAGGATGAGAAATGGACAAAGATCTAGATGACCAATCCCTGGACGAAGATTGCCACCTTTTGTTGGCTGGTGGTCAGATGTAGGATCTTAGCAGGGGAAAAATTGAGATGCAGAGGAACCCATGGCCCCTCACAGTGTGCTCTGTGTTTATGTCAAGAGGAGAGTATGAACCACCTGCTTGATAATTGCTCGTTTACGGCGGGACTTTGGGATAGGGGCGTTCAGGATTTTAGAAGGAGTAATCGATGCAAAGGGGATCCAAGCCAATCTTTGAGGGATTAGCATCCCAAAGTGTTAAAAAATCATATCTTATGAACTATGTGGCAAGCCTTCATGGGTACTATCTTATGGGTGGTCTGGAAGGAGATAAATGGTAGAATATTTCGAGGAAAGCGGAAAACGCCTGAGGAGGTATGGAAGATAATGGGAACAAACCTCTTGGAAACCATATGTAGCATGCAATGGAATGAGGAAGATAAAGAGTTTACAGGACCAAAAATGATAATTGCGGATGGCTGGGGGCTGGAGAAAGGAACACTAGATGGCCTATGATAAAAAGGTAAAAGTTGTAGAGTCTCCAGCCCCAATTCATGGGATCCCCCTCCACGTCTGTTTTTTAAACTCAATTTTTATGGGGCGGAGAAGGGTAACCCTAGAGAAATAAGATATGATGGAGTTTGCAGAAACTCAGAAGGAGAAATCCTTCACATTTTTTATGGCTCCATAGGATTTGCCACAAATAATTCTGCAAAACTCGAGGGTATGCTTCAAGGTCTCAGTCTCATGCTCAGGGAAGGATGGCTCCTGGATATGGTGGAAGGGGATTCACATATCCTCATACAAATGGAAAATCATCTTTCCAACGAGAAGACAACATAGAAGGTCTCATCTAGTTGGCGCTAGGACAACAAGCTAGACACCCTGCATAGCTTGGTTATGGCACACCCGACTGTTTCCTTCCACCACGTCAGATGGGAGACGAATCAGGTAATAGACATACTGGAAAACATCAGCATGGGATAGAATGGGGCCCATAGGATGGGATAGATTGAGAACTTCGAAGCGGAACAGTGGGTGCCAAGGTGCCGACAGCTGGCTAGACAAGACGCCGGTGCAATCGAAAAGATGGCAGGTGACATGAGAGATCATCGAGGCCGAGACAAGAGGTAGAGGGAGCCTTCCATGGAACTGAACCACTACCATGTGTGATCATGCAGGAGATGTACATTTTAACCCAGACCAATCCCCTCAACATTAAACCAGTGTACAGAGCCCGGCTTGGAAAAAGAGGAAGGACAGATTTTTTACGGGATTGGGATTTGGAAGTGACAATGGGAATGATGCCTAATTTTGTGTTGGGTTGTTATAGCGGATTTCACCACTCTAGGTAAATCACACTTTGTATGGCCTTCCCCTGTCCCACTGCAGACTCTTTAGACCCCATGGACCATATTTTATCCTTTGATGTTTCCTTGATCATCCCTAAAACTATATAAAAAATGATATACGCGGCTTTTTACCCGATAACCGCGTACATACGCGGGTTTGACTCCTATAACCGCGTACATCGGGATGTGTGCATAGTCCAAATCCTTTTGGAGTTTTCCTTGACATGGATCCGACTCATTCGACTCCTGGCCTTCCATATGCCTTGAGATCGCTCGGATTCGACCCTTCATTATCCCTTGTGAAGCTATATAAGGAACCCCTTGGTACATTGAAGGCATATAGAGAGATTGAAGCAAAGAAACTATAGTCCATTGTTTCCGGAATTTATACTTGAGTCTGCATCCCTTTGTCCCTTTGGAGCACTATTGTGTTCTTCCCAAGCTTTCCTTTTGCTAGTGAGCTTGCTATCGAGAGATGGAGGATTGAGGTGGTGGAGGCCCAAGTGGGGGATTCAGTTTCTCCGGTTCGCAAACGTGCCGTCAGAGGTTGTATATATCTTGTAATCTCTGATTTATATTAATAAGAACTATATTTTCCTGTCCAATGATGTGTATTTGATTGAATATTGTATCCATTGGAATATGTCAAATGCTTTTACATTATTGATTATATATGCTAGAATAGATCTAACACCATGATATATAGTATGCTTGTATTGTTTATTTGTTGTTGAGGAAGTATTATATCAATTCAAGCTGAAGATTGGAAAGCTCAACGGGGATCTACTTCAACCGTCCGGAATAAGGTACGAGGTCTGATCCTTTAGTGTTAGACATTTTATTTCTATTGCATATTGGGAAAGATTGATTTCTGGAGTCAAAGCTGTCTGTTGTGGTACCCCAACCCATAGGAATTTCTCTCCGTAACAGAATTGGCGACTCCGCTGGGGAGTTCCTAGTAGTTGTCCTTTGGGGGTGATTTTCTCGGCATTCAATGTATTTGAATTGCTCTTTCTCTCTTGTTTCTGTGTCGGGTCTGGGGGCATGTATGCCTGGTAGAGTCTGATTGGAGTGAAGTTTGTCTCAGCCTGTCTATTTGCCTTGTTTTATGCACCTTTTTCTTCCTGTACGCGGGTTTTTGATTTACAGTCGCGTATACACGCTGTTTCCTTTGGGATTTCCGCGTATACACGTGGGTTTACTGCGAACAACCGCTTATACCCTGGGTTTTTCCTTTTTATGGAAGTTAACTGGTTGCTGGGTGAATGCTGTTAGTTGCTGAGTCTTCTTTGGCACTTCCTGAGTCTGTTTTGACCTCTGGTTCTGGCTGGAAACGTTTTTTTTAGACTAAATTTTTTTTTTAAGGA